>APFE030614039.1:0-15630 GCA_000404065.3 Pinus taeda
TCACTAGGAGTGAAGCTGATCCAAACCTTTAAGGTTGATAGATCTCTCATATTGGTGCTTTATATGAATTACCTCTTTCTGACAGGTGCAAACCCTCTCATTTACAAAAGTAAGAGGGAGTTGGATTTCGAATTTGGAATGGTGGACTGCAAGCCTGTGACTACCTCAATGGAGCTTAACTTGAAGAAGTTATGCAGTAGTGCTACCAGACCTGAATTGGGAAATGCCTCTGAGTTTTGTCAACTCATAGTAGCATTGATGTTCTTGGTGAACTTTCGTCCGAATATATGTTTTGTAGTTAGCATGTTGAGCCAACATATGGCTGAGACTCATCACTCACATTGGATTGGTGCCAAGAATCTTCTGAGATATCTTCGGGGCACAATCACTCATGGACTGAGATTCACTGTCGGAGCTGTGAGGCTGCATGGTTATTCTGATGTTGTTTGGGCAGGCAGTGTGGTGGATCTCAAGAGCACTTCTGGGTGTTGTTTCTCTTTGAGTTCTGCTTCGATATCTTGGATGAGAAGGAAGCAGAAGTCAGTTGCTTTGAGCACCGCTGAGGCCGAATACATAGCTGCGAGTATGGCCTCCTGTGAAGCTGTCTGGTTGAGGAAGCTCTTCAGTGAGCTATTTGGACACATGTTGGATACCACCGTGATACTCTGTGACAACCAGAGTGGGATTCGATTGTCAGAGAATCCCGTATTTTGTGACCGCTCCTAGCACATAGACATTAGGTACCACTTTATCTGGGATATGGTACAACGAGGAGCAATAAGGCTCCATCACATTGGGACTGATGTGCAGGTCGCCGATATTCAGATGAAGCCCCTAGGAAGGGTCAAATTCTTGACTTTTTGAGAATGACTAGTAGTCGTGGAGAGACCCTCTCGTGAGGGTCCTATATGATATAGATATTGAGCTCTAGGAGCTCCGGGGGACTTGGGGTACTTCTTGGAGCCACGAGCAACCATGGGGTCAGTGGTTCAGCCTTCCCCTAGTGGTTTGCTATGTAGGCAGGATGAGTGGTTCATCCTTCTCCTGCTGAGACACAATAATAGGGTGAGTGGTCCAGTCTTCCCCTAGTGATTTTTTGTGTACAGGGTGAGTGGTTCAACCTTCCCTTAGGATACCCCATGGCGACATGTAGGCAAGATGAGTGGTTCATCCTTCTCTTGCCGAGACATCCTACCCATGTAGTTTGGGACTCATGGGAAGTACCTCTCATCTGGCTAATGAGTAGGGAAATGAGGATAGGGACCATAGTACTACCGATGTACACATCATGTACTACTGTACTTCCTATGCTAGTTAGATATTGATCTGGGATCAATTGGAATTGATTTCGGATCATTGAGAGTGGTATGAGACACTCTCTTTATATGGGTCTGACTTCGGGTCGGTAGAGAATGGTATGATACATTCTCAATCAGTTCTTCTTCTTCATAGTTCAGCAGAGCAGTGCAGGGCACTGCATTGATGGCAGAGATAGTACAGACTGATAGATGGATTAGCAGATGGAGCTCTCCCTAGTTGAGAGGGAGTGTTAAAATTGGCAACTAGGGCCAAACTCCATGTGGATTATCTTATTTATGACAGTTGATATTTTTCTTGGATTCCTCTCTTCAAGAGGTGTAGGATTGATCTAAAGATCATCAGATTCCAACATGTATTTATGGAAATATGAATTTATTTGTATTATTGACAATTTGTCAAGGTCGGCCAGCAACCAAATTACCCCAACTTATCCTCAACGTTGCATTATAAATAGAAGAGGTCTTTAAGTCATTTGACACACCCATTTCTTGTGATCTCTCTCTCCACTCGTTTGGGTTTTGGTGGAAAGAGAGGTTTAAAGGAAAGAACCATAAGTAGTCCTAAGGAGAAGCCCTATACATTGTCCTAAAGGAGTTCAAGCTGCAGTGAAGAGATGCTTCTATGCGCATTTTTGTTTTGCCCTAGCCGCAGTCAAGGAAGGTCTAATGTTGTCCTAGCCGCAGTCCTAAAGGGAAGGAGATCTAGTTGCATTTATGGAGAAGAGACCATGCCCTAATACGCAGTCCTAAAGAAGCCCTAGCCACAGTTCAAGAAGAGCCCTAGAGACGCAGCTAAGGAGACAACAAAAAAAGACCTAGCCATAGATATAAGAGGCTCCTATCCACAACTAAAGAGGCTCTAATACGTAGCTAGAGGGAGGCCCTAATTCCGCAACAAACTAACACTAATACACATAGCAAACAAAGGACTGGACAACGAGGAATGGAAGGTTGTTTTGGGCAGGCCGAGGTGCTGACTTGAGGGTAACTATCCTGATCTTGAAGGCCGGGGGTGAGAGGACTGTCTTCGAGCCTTGTTGATGGGTGAGCAATCCTGTTAAGAGAGTGCCACAATTATTTTTGGGAGACAGGTTTGTGCGTTGGGCTTGAAACTGCCCTAAAAGAGCCGCGTGAAGGGCAACACCCTATTGGAGGACAGCGGTAGTAAGAGGCAGCAATTCTGGGTTTGTTTGAAGGTTGTTAGGGACTGTGGTTGGGTGCCCTAACTAGTCCAGAATTGCAACAACCTAATCACCCTAGAATAGTAAGCTAGTGCACACATTCTGAAGAGTATCTTGTATGTGTTGAGACAGTTTGATGGGCAACTCATAGGAGTCCCTAGGATAGCTAGTTTGCTGACAGTGTGGAAGGTTAAGGGCTTCCTATTGTGCCTTAACCAGAATTGCAGGAGCAACTAGCTATTAGAGGAATGTTGCATCAGTGTTTTGTGAAGGGCCATTAGTTTGATGGTCTCCTCAAAGGATTTACTTCAACACTCTTTGTGATTGAATTCAGGGCTGCATCTCTAAACAATCATGATTTATAGAATGATGGACTTTCTACTGCTGTCATAAATATCAGTTTTGTATATTTGTCCTATCTCTATCTCTCTGTTGAACTATTGAAGAATATAAGAAGATTCGATCAAGGGTTTCCCCACATTGGGGTTTGTCCCTGGTTGGTGCCACATCTTGTGTCCTCTTGTCTTGGCTTGTCTTCTAATGTTTATATTTATGTTCTATCTGCATTTTACTATCATGTTGATGTGATTGCTAATTCTGGATATTGATACTGAGCTAATATGAAAAATTGAAGTAAATTGCTCTAAGCATAGAACATGCCAAAATTTAACATACATGCATGGCTTCTAGAACGTTTTCCTTGGTTATAGCCTCACACTGGTAAAGTAAGTATACTACGTTGGTGAGGAAAAGAGAGAGTGGGTGATATCTTGAATAATTCTGTTTATGCATGCTTTAGGGAAATCCAAGCCAGGGAATATCCTATTTGAGCGTATAGGATATCCTTTGTAAGGATAGATATTCCTTTGGATGTGTCCCATTTAGGTATGAGGTGAGTATCTTTGGATCATTTGTCTTTAGTAAAGCTTTGCTTGGGCAGGTAATAGAGGTGAGAGAATTTTGCATTCTAATCAATAAGAGAGTGAAGATCCCTAGTATGGAAACCTTTAACTATCTCTTCACCCTTAAGGATCTCAACATGCCACCCTTGTATGATTTCTTGACCTTTCCAACTAGTAAGAGAGATAGAGGAGCTCGGCCTCTGGCGGAGACACATTTATTGCCTTAACTATGTAATGCTTGCTGCAGTATAAGTAAAAGTAAGTGTTTTATGGCATGTTTGATAAGGCAGATAAGGATCACCACTCAAAGTGAATTCAATAATATTCCTATCTCATAATTAGGGAAGATATGTGGACAATAACTTGGCGGTGGGGTCTTTCTCAAGCATCTTACTTCAATCAAATTTCCAAGAGGGATAATTTTTTTGGTGGTAGGTTTTGCTTAAGGTTCTAGCTTGTCTGATTTATAAAAGGAGGGGAAAGCTCTGTAGGACAAATCATGGTAAGGTGTACCCCTTTTTGTCATAACTTAAAACACTAGAGATGTACATTAGGCTTTTCCCTGGGGGATGAATACAATGATAGAACTAGATTGCTTAAGTAGGAAAAGGAGAAATTGATCTGGTGAGTTCAAATAGCATAAACTTGTCAAGAATAATAAACTTCTGGATATTTAACCAATGATTTCGTTTTCAAATCCGACTATTCAATTCAATATGATTTGGGGCGAGATGATGCTATGAAAATCGATCGTTTAGTTTTTATATGCCCTTACGAATAACTAAGGAAACTCCCCTGAAGATTTTAGATATGATTGTTAATCATGCATTTACCAATCTAGCTTGCATATCTCTCTTTTGCATAAGCATAGGCTATAGCAGTTGACCAAGATTCATAAGCCAGATCCAAAGCTGGTTGTTTAACTTGAACCAAAAGGATAAGAAGCATTGGAGGCAGAGATTGAAGCAAGAGTTTAAGGTGCCTTTTCCTTGGCAAGTGACCTCGTTTACCCCAAATCCATTGGTGCACCCACTGTAGAGAAAAGGGTGGCTTGCACTTTTTCGATTTGTTGAAGGAAGTGGTAGGCTCGAAGTCATTAGGCAACAAGCATAGAACCAAGCCTATAACCATATTGACATCCCATATACATGCATATACACCTATACCTTCACCATTTACTATCAGAACAATAGAACCCAAAGCTACTATATACCTTATAGGGAATCGACTTAAAGGTCCATTTCGAAAGCCAACATTCTTCCGTGCTAGCTTATGCCTTGACTAGTCCACCTTTTACAACATCTGCTATGGGCTATGGAAGCATCCAACTGGCATGGTGCTTTCGATGGATATGGCCCATGTTGTGTTTTCTCAAGATAGTCCATTAAGCAATGGGTGTCTCCTGTTGTCTTATTGTTGTTTTACAGTAGTCCATCCTTGGGTTGTCTCATAGTGTTTCTTTTCATAATCGTTGTTCCAGAATGTTCTTTGTAATTGGCTAGAGTTAGGTCAAATTAGAATGTAGAATGACAGAGGGTGCAGGGTTAGCCTAGCTTGATACATAGTGGTTGGAAAGATTGATACAAGTCCACTACCTACTGGATGGGCACAAAAGGAAGGAGCATAGAGATCTAGATCATTTGTGGCTAGGTCCAAATCTTTCTATGGTGCCTATGGTTTCTTAGCTCAATGTGTTGCGAGTGAGGCTGGATCTAGAATGGATCTACCTCTATTACTTACTTTGTTTTTGCCTTTGTGGGTGAGGCTTGCAAAAATGCTTTTCTTGGATGGTGAAAATGTGGGAAAGCTAGGAACCAGATTTACAGGTTTATGTGATTTGGTAGGAGGCCCAGGTACATATAAAATCTTCGTCGAGGCGGGTAAAGATATTATCTATATTAATTATCCAGCAGTTGCACTCATATCTATATGTCATCGAGCACATCCATAGGTAGCATGAGTAGTTAAAATGAAGATAGATGTATGAGAAACTTCTTCTATGGTATTGGGCTTTTGAACTATAATTACTGGTTTGAAATCTTTAACTGCAGCTTAAACCTCAACCAAAGAATATGGAATTTTATGTGGAATAACACTTCGATTGCAACTTTAGAATCATAAACTATATATAGGAAATTGATTGCAGCTTTAGGATCATAAACTATATATAGGGAACTAGATCAAGAACCACCACGAAAAGGAGTGGCTTTTCCTTTGCTGGTGGTTAACATGAGGGTTATGCCTTTACCCTTGGTGCCTATGCTAGTAGATCAACAACAATTGGGTTTGGAGTAGAATGTAGCTACGTCCCATTCATGTGCAGGATCGACATGTGATTCCTTATATGTAAACATAAATAAAGTCAATGCAGTTGTCTTGGTATCTAGCTTTTATGTTTCCATCTATGCCTCTCTATATGCTTGTTATGCTTTTTCTACTAGATCAAATGGAACTCGATCTACACATGCCCTTATTTCTGCTATCTCTACCTTCATTGTCTGTGCTACTTACACTGATGGTAGTGCACTTGGGTCTTGATCTCAAAATGGAACTGGAAGCTATGTAACTAAATTTGTTGGCACGAGATCTAGGTCTATAACTAATGGTTTAGGATCTGTCTCTAATTCTGATCTTATCTATGCTTCCATTGGCTTTGCCTCTTCTTTTGAAGAAGCTTGTACCCTTACTTCTATTGCCATCTTTTACTTGGGCTCTGTCGTTGGATTTCTAGTCTCGGGGTTGTTGACGTGCTGGACCCGTCAACATTCAAGGGATCTCCCCAGTATGAAGTCCCAACTAGACCTCACACCATTTGGTGTAGGAGTCCCATCCGGTACGTCAGAGTGGTCTGCGTTGTGTTCAAAGAACGAGGTTCGCGTGCCTGGTGAGTGCTAGTGTTACTTGTGTCAAGGTTCTTTCACCGCAGAGGGAGAGGGTGGAAGTGAGTCTCTAGTCGAAAGGGAAGAGTCCCAACTCTGTCAGAGACACAACACAACAGGACATGCGAAGCTTTCGGCAGAGTAGTCCACATAGATGCGGCAGTCACAAACGCACAATGAACAGATAGCACGTACAACACCCAACGGAATAGTCCACGTGAGTGCAACAGTCGTTATAACAAGTTTATGGCAATGGTTCTGTCTAGTGTCCAGCAAGGTAGCCCACACGGGCATGACAACGTTAACAACTTATACAACACATTTTCGTAAGTATATGTATTAGAACAACCGAAATAGTTCAACTGTCTTAACACAGGTTAAAGGCTAAAACAACATGCATTACAAGTGTTCAAAGAGTAGTCTTACAAACAATTACAATACATGTGTGAAAACATGCTGGCTTGTTAACAACCTTCTGAATTAAGCTAAAGTTCCAAGACACATCGGTACACCATAGATCACTAACCCCATAAGTGGGGTGTTGGAGCCACTTCTCACTCCTCAAAGAAAAGATTACAGACTCTCAAGGCTATGTGGGAGGAGCCAAGGTGAAAAGTCTTTTGCATGTACAAATGAGGGGTATTTATAGCCAAGGGTAAAACTAGCCCTTGTGATTGTTCGACTTCTCTCAAGACTGTTTGACTTACATGACTCTTCAGATTACATGTGGGTCTCTTGGACTTCCACATTACATTACATTGATTACAACAGTGTGGCCCACAGTAGTGATGTGACCGAGATGACTCATGACATGACTTGACACGACAAAGATGGTGTGTTCATGCTAGTGGTGGTGTGCATGTCAAGCTGTAGTGCTATTGAGTGATGGATGTCCTCTTGGTGTATCATAACTTCATCTCTGCATGGCAAGGTGTGTAGAGTCTTTGATGGTCTCGGCGTTCGCTTGATGTTGCATGTGCACGTCGCTTCTTCGCTTGTACTTTGGCATGCGTCATGTGTTTGTCCATTCGCGAACAAATCTCCTCGCATGCATTCCCTGTTCGTCCGTTCACGAACAAATCTCCTCGCATGCTCTCCTTGTTCATCCGTTTGCGAACAAATCTCCTCGCATGCTCTCCTTGTTCATCTGTTCGCGAACAAATCTCCTTGTTCATCCCGTTCACCGTTGCGTCATGTCTCATCCATGTCTCTGTATCTGCAATCACTCGTGACGAGATGACATCAAATCTAGAAATCTCCTAATCTGCCATGATGCATTGTTGTTTGCTTTCATATGCAGGTGACCGGGAGAGAGGACAAGGCTTTGAAACTGCGCAAGGCAGATTTCAAGTCGAGATGCGGGCTCTGGGCGCTGTCGATGAAAATTCCGCAGAGGTCACTGGGAGACTAAGATGGACAATCCGGATCAACAGTGATTGTTTGCGGGTTCTGGCTCAGCTGGATGGCAGATCTGCGCAATTTTTTCAGGGAGGCAGTGCAGGTAGCAAAGGGGGACTGGTAGCAAAAACTGTGCAATTTCTCCGGGGAGCTGGCAGTGTGCAAAAACTGGACAATTTTTCTAGGGAGCTGGCCGCAGGGTGTGGGAGTTTGCTCGCAAAAACTACGCAATTGTTGGGAGGTTGGCCTGCTGAACATCCTTGCGCAGTTTCTGAGCTGAGCGGGATGCTGGGCAGTTGGGTGATGGCTCATGAAAACTGCGTAGTTTTCCGGGCGAGCAGCAGGTCCACTGACTGGGTGATTGGCTGGAAAAATTGCGCAATTTTTTGAGGGAGACAGTGAAGGACATAGGGTGTCTGTCTGACATGTCTACGCAATTTCTTCAGTCAACTGAGTGGGCATGCTTTGTAGCTTTTGCGCAATTTTTTTGGGGAGTGAGTCCTAGGGTCACTGCCCGCGCAAACTCTCTGGTTGACCAACTGGAGGCTCGGTTGATGTGCTTGTGGGCAATGCAGATTGAAATGGCTTGCTGGGAAACTTCTACGCTGTTCTAGGTGACAGTTAGTTGAGTCAATTCCAAGGTTGCACAATGTAGACTGCTTGGGAGGTAGCCTTAAGCTCTGCGCAATTCTGGGCAACAGTACATAATCACTGAGAGCTGAAACTGTGCAATGCAACTTGACGGATGTCTGGCTGTTGGAGGATGGTCCGGTCGACAAAACTTCAACAAAATGACCAATTGTGTGAATGAGTGAACTTGTGCATCCGTGACCTTGCGAACATATGCTCAACATGACTCGACGACAGGACACCTCGAACCATCAAGACAACAACACCCAATGTGACTGATTGATGATGCGAGCGACAAGTGCGACACTCGTGATAGATCATTGAATGACCGCGATGATGTTTGCGCTACAATGCATACAACATCGTGTGTGAGTGTGATAGATGTGTACATAGCGAACACAACCTTCATCATCACCCGAACAAGGTCGCAAGCATGACATAGCAATCGACATGCCGAAGACGCCAGTTCATCAAACAAGTGAAGAGGAAGCAAGACATGTAGAAGAAACACATGAGATGACTTTTCGTGTTTGCACACATGCATGTTACTGAGGATAGGATGATATGACAATGAAAAATCGTCTTGCAAACTCAACTAAGAGGTGTACTTCGAAAGGTGTTCTTTACTTACCATACTTACCCTTAAGATGATCATGCATCAGACAGAGTTTGCATGCGGTCCTGATCTTTTCCATTGATTGGTTTCTTGGTCCATCTCCTCAACTCCTTGGAAGTGATTTCAGCATACTTACCCTCAAGATGATCATGCATCCAATAGAGTTTGCATGCAGTCTTGATCTTTTCCATTGATTGGTTCCTTGGTCCCTCTCCTCAACTCCTTGGAAGTGATTTCACCATGTCACCCTTTCCTGTAGTCACTGAGAGGTAGATCTACGCAATTTCAGTGGACAGTGACTACTGTCGGAATGAGGCCCTGGGAGGCTTGTCTGCGCAGTTTCTGCATGCAAGACAGACAAGACATCTTAGACAACACTCCGCAGTTTTGAGGCTTAGGGCACTGTTGCGAGACAGGGGTCTTGGGAGGACACCTCCGCGCAATTTCTGAGTGCAATGCAACTCAACCGCTTTGCGCGTTTTTGGAGAGCAGTGTTGGCTGTGGTCTCTGTGGGCTGCGGGGTTTTAGCAGGCAAGGGAGGTTGGTGTCTCTGCGCACTACGGGGTTTTAACAGGCAAGGTAGGAAGCTTGATGGTTGCAGAAGCAAAGCGCACAGTTCCAGGAAGCTGGATGAGGCTAGGTTGCTTGGGAAAATGGCTAAGTGTGAGATTAGTGAAACAGATGTAAACATTGATAGGACTCGACTATGATCGCACACAGACACTTAGTGACACAACGTAGACCATCCATAATACATTAGACATACTTTGCTTGATGCAACAACCTTCGTGATGTGAGTGCGTGAGGTGAGTGTGAAACATGTCTATGTGATGACAACCACTCATACGCACACAATTCCCTTGAAGCAAGACACCATTCCCTTTGCATGACAAACAACAACCCCTATGCCCAAATATGACACATGCTGCATGAAGATGAGAATACAGACAACTCTTAAGATCAAGGAGAGGAGCTTGAAATCATCAGCTTACCAACAAACGACCAAGGATAATCGATCGCAGGATCCGGGGTAGGCTCCGAAATTTGCATGCGAGCCAAAATTTTGGAGGGTGGTTGTAACCGCTACAACAGGGATCTACAATGAATGGACTTGAATCTCCTATGAATAGGGCTAGATCTCGACTACTGAATCTGGATGTGAAACTCAATCTGTGACTACCTTTGCATCTGTTCTTTCTATCCCCTTTATAGTAGTTACTTCCCCCTGTATGGGGAGTTCCAGTTCTAATTCTAGTGCCAGTTTCCCCATCGCTACCTCGCCTAGCATTCTTGCTTGAGAGTCATTGTTTGCTGATCCAGTTCCAGGTAGGCATCCATAAGCCACATTTCATAACTCCCTATTCATCACACCATTATTAATATAAGATGTAGGACATCACCATTATTAATATAAGATTTAGGACATCACCATTATTAATATAAGATTTAGTTTACCTTGTATCATTGTTTTGCATTTTCCCATTTAACAAAGGGTCACTGCCAACAGTAAAGGCCATCGCCATAAAATGCAAATACAAGTAGTTAGAACCCACCCGAAACACATTTACATAATCCAAATAGCCTAAAGACGGTAGTACAACCCACTCTGAAAGTACTCACAGTCTAGAGGCCATGGGATAAGGGGAATAAGTGTCATCCTTTAGTGGCATATAGAGATCGAGCAGATTTGGGCATGGAGACAGATCCATATACAGATAACAATGCATAAACTAGTTGATTGCTCTAGAGGTGTGTATTCATAGAATCTGTATCTATGAAGCTAGTGTACGGATGGTAATTTAACCTACATTAAGCTGACATATTATACGGGAATTCTCTCTACACGAGTCTGGAGTGGGTACGTATAGATTATCCTATAGTGATACTGGTAAATCTCATCACTACTCTTAGAGCTTTCCATCAAATATTACTCCGTGAACCTGGCATAGATACTGTCAAACCCTACTTTATTAATTAGGCATGGTTACTTTTCAATCTGACTCTTTTAAGTAGCGTATGTTATCTGGAAAATCTCTTTCATAACAAGGTGTGTGGGCATGGGAATTGACATGAACTTGGCCTAGGTATTGGGATGCCTTACTCTTAGAGCCTGGCATATAGAGGCTAAAGACTATTTTGTAAAATCTAACTACTCTTAGAGCCTGCCATCAAATATTACTCCGTGAACCTGGCATAGATACTGTCAAACCCTACTTTATTAATCAGGCATGGGTACTTTTCAATCTGACTCTTATAACTAGCGTATGTTATCTGGAAAATCTCTTTTATAACAAGGTGTGTGAGGGGATGGAAATTGACATGAACTGGCCTAGGTATTGGGACGCCTTATTCTTAGAACCTGGCATATAGAGGCTAAAGACTATTTTGTAAACCTGACGTATGTAGGTGGGAATTTAGATTCTATGAACTTGGCCTTTGAGGGATAGGAATTTCTACAGCGTGAACCTTGTCTGGGTATCAGTTTGGCTTAGATGTTGAGAAATGTGTAAGCCATAGTTAATTGGAAAAACAAGCATGAATCTGTCTTCAGTTTGGTGCTCTCGAGGAAATCTTAGCTTGTTTTTTCGCTCTACATTCCGTGTTGTAAAGTAAACATTTGGTGCTAGCAATTATGGGAATCAAAGACAATTTACAATTGGATTATTATTGTTGTTCAATAATGCCTAGAGCCATCTCTATAGCACTTCATTCCATAATATACTTTATCTATACAAAGTCCTATGGGATCTGAGGTGTTCATTCCCTAATATACTTTATCTCTACAAAGTCCTATGGGATCTGAGGTGGCTGTTGACTTGGAGATATTTTTGTGACAAGGCTGTATTTTGTGCAGAGATAATTATAGTGTAGAAAAGCTTTGGGAGCAAAGATAAGGATAAGGACTTTGTAGAGATAAAGCATATTAGGAAGAAATTTTAGGGTGTTTTAAAAATTTAGAAGTTGTTTTTGTGGCAGACTGTATCTGTATTTTATGGACAGTATTGTGTATCCATACTACAGCGACACTCCTTAAAAATATGGCCAAATCTTGTTACTATTATCAGATGACCATGAATAAAGACTTAAAGTAGCAAGTTTACTGCAAAATTATTTAGAAAAACAAGCATGAATCTGTATTCAATTTGGTGCTTTTGGGGATAACTATGCTTGTTATTTAGCTCTACATTATGTGTTACAAAGAGGACTTTTGGTCTTAGCAACTATGAATCGAAGACAATTTACAACTGGATTTATTATTGTCGTTCAACAATAGCCTGAGCCATCTCTATAGCACTTCATTCCTTTCACTAATATACTATGTTTATATAAAGTCCTATGGTATCTGAGGTGGCTGACTTGACGATTGCCTTGGGAAACCTTTATCACTATCTCCTAATGCCATTCAAAATGCTTAATTTTGTATGGATTTTGTTAAATTAAACCCACCTAATAAATATTTTTAGTCCACCCAAGCCATGTTGACAATGTGGGTGTTAATAAAGAGGGTGATACATTTGAACCTTGAACAAGTACAACCAAAAATCAAAATCTGATGTCATTAGAAACTTTTGCTGTAGACCAGGAAGGTCAACGCACATAGCTGGTGGCTAGCATTCAAGACTATTTGAATGGGTTGTCATTCTTTTCTCGTTAATCCGTAAGAATCTATGTAATTTAGTTTACAATATCAAAAGTATTTAAATGGCAGTTTCATGCCTTATATTAGATGCGGGCATACTTTGTTCTCCGGAGAATTCAGTTTACAATATCAAAAGTATTTAAATGGCAGTTTCATGCCTTATATTAGATGCGGGCATACTTTGTTCTCCGGAGAAGCACACCTCTACATGAACACATTCAATATTTTTAATGCAAAAATGTGACTTATGGCAGCTTGTGTGAAGTAGAGAACTTTTGAATCAATTTGGCTCTAATTTTGGGGATTGCAGTTCTTGTTGATATTCACCAGGTTCTAGCGTGTGCACATCCTGAATACTCGAGGATTGAAAGTAGGGTTTCCTGTGTCACGAATGTCTAAACTAATTTAGACTTTTCCCGTTTTGTGCCTTTGGGGAATGTATTGACATCCTGAATACTCTAGGATTGAATGAAGAGTTTCCCGTGTCATGAATGTCTAAATTAATTTAGTCTTTTCCCTTTTGTGCCTTTGGGGACTGTATTGACATTAACATTCCACAATGGATAACTGAATAACTGAATGTTGTTATTTGCTACAAGTAGAGCGATCCTTTCCTATGTTACGGGTTTTGTGAGGTAGATAACGTAACATATGGCTCTGACAACTGATTTCCAACTGTAACACATTGGCATCTGATTTACTCTCTTGTTTTTTTAATCCCTAATTTTTCATGATTGGGAAGTCAGTAACAAAAGAAAAGTCTCCCTACATGGAAAAATCTCATCCCATGGACATATGTCATCTCAATGAATAGAAGACTTCGAAAACTAATTTATAGGTGGCAAACATAAACGAACTTAATAATTTATTTCAAACGAAAATAAATAAATGAAAATACTAGTTCTTTCCCAATTAAAAAAAACTCATTCCATAAACCAAAGCAATTAATTTAAATATACCCAATTGAAACCAAACCAACTAATTTACAGCCAAATAAAAATATAAAAATATAAAAAAAGAGATGAATTATTGTCAAAATAGAGTTCTGAAAATAACTTTCGATCATATATAATGAATATAATATATAATTTTCATACAATATTAGAAAAATATACAAGTTGATTATCTAAAAACTATTAAAATGAAATTTATAAAAATTTAGTAAGTGTAAAGTTTTATTAAAATCTAAGATCAAGTAATTTGGTTTTCTTTTTATAGGTGGATATAGAGGTAGTTCCGAGTCGAGACTATGTTCATCTATACGAGTGGTTTGAGGAGTCTAATGTTTGTATCTTGATTATTAGGTTTTCGGGTCTCCTTATAACTGCACTTACTCGAGCACTCAATACATCCGCTCTCTGTTATGATCAGAGGTTATGGCAGATGCGTGAGGCCTGCATCCAGAATGCTGTGTTCCGTGATACGAGTAAGCCTAATGCAAGTGATATGCACTAAGAAAAAAAAAAGTGAAGATGATAAAGTGTACTTACCTAAAAACGAAGTGACAAATTACATAACGGAGAAAAACTGCAACAAGTTCATGGTTTCATCTCCTATTTCTCTCTCTCTGCCCTGTATTTAACATAATAATAAGTTAAACAAATAATTTTCATCCATTATTATATCACATGACTAAAAATATCACATTTAAAATAAAGCACACATTTATGTATGAACAAAAACCTATTACATAATGCCAAAGAAATTATATGAGTTAGGCTCCACAACAACTCAGTAAAAAGCAAACACAAATTGGGATGCGACCTAGCTATTGGGCTTCACATAAAACTGTGTGATAAAACTGTTTAAACAAATAATTTTCATCCATTATTATATCACAAGTGGAAATATTGCATTTAAAATAATGCACACATTTATGCATGAACAAAAACCTGTTACATAACGTAAAAAAAAATTACATGAGTTAATAGACTCCACAATAACTCAGTAAAAGCAAACTCAAATTGGGAAGTGTCCTAGATATTGGGCTTCACACAAAACTGTGATAAGTAGCTTATTAAGAAGTCAATAAATTAAACGAAGCATCTGTTTCTTAATGGAATTGCTCTTCCTCCCTTGTGCAAATACAAATATCCTATATTATCTCATTGAAACTTTTCCAGAGAGAACGAGAAAGAATCATCTTCACTCCTACGAGCTTGATTTTTTTGGGACATTAAGATGATTGTTATTTATGGATTTTTCTTTATTTTGATATTGAAAAAATATACACTACTAATTTACAATGGGACCCTATATCAACCCTTTTACTTCGGTCACTTCTGTCAGAATACAGATCCATTTCCAAACAAAAAAAAGTCTTTAATCAACCCTTTTACTTCCGTCAGAATACAGATCTATTTCCAAACAAGGAAAAGGACGACTTGCAATCAACACAATGAGCGTAGTTTCTCTCTAAGCATTGGAAGTAGCTGCACAACAAGCTGAAATAGTGACAACTAAGGATGAGGCGAGCCCTCAAATACATCGAGCATTAGGAAAATTTGTCCTAAATAAAATGTTTTTTTTTATGTGTCAATTAAGATTCATCTAGAGTGGATTCTAAGATAATGGGAAACTCTGTGTTTCTTAATTAAGCTTCATCATAGAATCCATACGTCCAAGTTATGATTGTGTTTTAAAGATATGTCATTGGTTTAAAACAATAAGGTTATGTTGAATTTTATGATTGTTATGTAAAGATATGTCATTGATTTAAAACAATAAGGTTATTAGTCACCTAAATTGGATTCTAAAATGGGAACCTCAAATCTCTCACATTACTCTGAATGTTTGTTAGAGGTTTTTCAAAAAGTTTAAATAAAACATAAAAAACAACATCCACAAAATCTACACAAAGGATTGGAAATGCCAGGTGAGTAGATAAATAAAGTTAATGATCAGATCCATAAGGCTGATAGTGAAGAAAGCCATCACGGAGAATATTAATCTCCGAGCCATTTTAGTGCACTCACAGTTTGAGAAAGTCTCTGTTTCTCAATTGCTTCATCATAGAATCCATATGTCCAAGTTATGATTATTACATAAAGATATGTCATTGATTT
>APFE030614043.1:5898-22431 GCA_000404065.3 Pinus taeda
GGATCGCCTACGGACTTCTGATTAGGGCCAAATTTACAGTCCTCCAATGTGCCACAGTCAGTCAGATCCACAGATCTGTTCATGTGCCCGAGAGATCACAACATGCCAATAGATTCAACTTAAGTTATCTCCTTGAATTAGATCTAGCTTTTAAAAACAAATCACCCAAAATTTTAGATCTTAAGATATTCAATTGCAAAAGTTAATTCTAGCCAAGTGATCTCCTTCCTATTTATAGTCAAGCCCTTATTCACACCATGGGACAAAACCATTAATAACAAATACAAGGGATCCAAACCGGGGCTAAAATAGATCCTATACCATGGGCCAAAACCATAGCATCTGAAAAGGCGGGCTAAATACCACGAGCCAAACATAAGAAACCCCACGTGAGCGCGCTGCACAGCCTTGAAGTGTTTGCACTGGGGTCCGCACCTTCTGAACAGGTAACCTGCGGGTATGACCGCACCTCCTGCATGGTGAACCTGCGGGTCCGCACCTTTTGAACTGTTCACCTGCGAGGCTCTTAATTTCCATAATTTTGAGAACCTGAATAGATCATTGCCACTTGAGTGAGTTGCCATCAAGTACAACACCTGTATCATAGATCCATACCAGAATCATAATGCCAACTCTGTATATGTCCATCCATTACATTAATTCCAAGGAAATCAATATCATTTTGGAATAACACCATTTTATTTTTTAAGAGGACAATACCATGAGCTTGAACTTCTTGAAAAAATATTTCTATATGAGACAAATGTGTTTGTAAATCTGGAATATGGATTAAAATATCATCAATGTAAGTTATGATAAAATCATACTTACCAAATATAAAATCCATTCTTTTCTAGAAGAAAGAAGGAGCATTCGTTAATCCAAATGGAACAACTCTCCATTGGAAAAATCCCGCGGGGCATGTGAATGTTATCTTATGTTTGTCTGCTTCTTCAATCTGAATCTGGTAATAACCAAATTTCACATCAAATTTACTAAATATTTTACTCTTCTGAATTTTCTGCATTATTACTTCTTGACGAGGTAAAGGATAATGAAATATTTGAGTGATTGCATTCAATGGTTTGTAACTAATCACAATTCTTGCTTTACCTCGAACTATTTCGAAATGATTGCGAACCAAAAATGCAGAACATGAATAATGGGAAACACTTGGTTCAATCAATCTCAACTTCAACAATTCTTCAATCTGTTTTTTGATTTCTTGTTCATCAGAAGGAGTACAAGCAATTAACTTACCTTTTACTCCATTATCATGCATGGTCACAATTTCTTGCTTGGGACTCTCCTTTTCCCAAAACTTTTGAGGGTATTCTCAATAGATTTTGACTAACCATTGATATATAGAGATTTGTTCTTGAGTCCATTGCGGATCTATTGTTGCTTTTTGTTTTGTTTTGAGAGCTTCATTTTCTTCATAAATCTGCAGTACTTTTTGCCAATCTTTGGAATCAGTTTTTGGCTTTCTTGTGCCGGTCTTCTTCTGGGTTTCTCTTCCTACTTCAGAGTCTGCAAATTTTAATCTCAGAATAGAGATTGCTTGTTTTTTGAAATTGAAGATAACTTTACCTTCGCTAATAGTCACGGGAAAAACAGAATTGATAAGTGGCATACCTAGAATCAAACTGGCAGATGGGTCGTAATGCTGTATAGCAGATATCTTGACAATATTCCCACTTATGTTTAAAGAAATATTATCCACATAGTGAGTAAGATTAATTGTACCTTCGACTGTTTCTGAAATTAGGATATTCTAAAGAGGTTTTCATAATCCTTTAAACAACGATGGTATGGCAAGATTGTTTGAGCCACCGGTATCAATAAATGCATCAAGATCTATCGAATTATTTTTAACCTACACGGAGACTAGTATATACAAGAGATTATTTGTTTTTAACATTTTCTTTAAGAAAGTTTGTTCTACTGGTGGGTCAAATTCAGGAACTGGCATTGAAGAATTTTGTCCAATATTTTTCTGATTGGAGAAAAAGAGTTTAACTAAGGGAGAATAGGGATAACCTGTTTTCCTTCGTTTTTCGTTGGTGGGGGAGACCAACATAAAGATTTTGTTTCACTATTTTCAACACTGTCTGTATCAGTCTCAAATTCTTCACTATAATGAAGTTCTTCTTCTTCATCTTCAACTGAAAATTCATTAGTAGAACAATCATAACAAATATTCATTTTCTATATATAATTGACTAACTCTTCATCTTCTGAAAAAGAAGCATCAGTTAATATATATACATCTTATGGTTCTTCTTCTGATTGTACAACAAACCAATCATCACAAAATTCTTCAATATCTACACATGCTTTCAATTTACCGTATGTGCTTTTTGGACAAGCACAAGCATAGTGTCCTTCATGTTTGCATATGAAACATCAATTGTTTTTGGTTCTCAACTATTTCCTCTTCTTTAGAGATCTGAAATTTTCAAAAGGTCATTTGGGATTTGCAATTCTCTTAGTCTTGAATTTCCCATACCTTTTATGTTTTCTCCTTTTCTTAAATTGTATCCATGGGAAAGCAGCACGACAAACATTGGCATTGGGAGTTATATCATGTGCCTATTTTTGACAATAGAGATATTTGACTTGCTCTTGACACTTGAATAAAAGATCTATCCAGTAAATCTCATCTATTGTTTTTCTTTGAAGCTCAATATCTTAGAAATCATATCTCCTAGATTTCCTCGTAATTTTGACATGAAAGAAATTTTCTGAACTAAATCATTTGAAAGATTTTCTTTGTAAACTTTGGCCATAAAATCTTGAAAAAAATCTTCAAGATATTTTAAATCTTTCAGTTCCATCCTAGCAAGGTCTATAATGATTTGCTTCTTCTCATCTATTGGCTCGGGGACAAACTATGTTTTTAGTAGTACCTCTAGAGTAGAAAGTCCTGCTGCAATGACTACTTGTCGTTCTGACTCAGGAGGTCCAATCCACTAGTCATAAACTATTCTAGCCATTCTTTTCTCTACTAGAACAAATATGGACATATTATCGAGCTTTGTAGTCACTTGCATTTGGTATAACGCTCCGATCCATATTCAAATTGATTCAGTTGGATTTGTTGATTTATCCAAATCCAAAATATAACCGCTCGAATTAGAGGCAAACAGATCTTCTTCTATTCTAGGATATTTTTGGACTTCTTTAACAAAATTTGCTTTTTCGATTGATGGCATGATAAAAGATGGAAACTTAGAAGCTGCATTTTCAAGAGTCACTATTTCTGCTTTTGTTTTTCTTGGCTGCTCTAGAATAGACTCTATTTTCATTGGTCTGAAAGGTGTTTCAGAGCTGCTAGCTTATGTTTCTTCAACATCCCAAAAATTTGGGGTCGACATATCTATAGAAAATTTTGTGCTTTGAGTTGCTTTAGATTTTCTTCTTCTTTCACTTTGTTGCATCCTTGCCTCTTTCTCGGCTCTTTCTTCTTGTTGTTCATCATGTAAGAGCTTGACATTGGCTAGGATGAGCTCATTTTGTGCACTTAGATCATCTATAGGATTTTCATCATAAGAACACCATGTGGTAAAATAATTACCAATTTGATACAACTGGTATAAATCGTTTGGATTTGGGGAGTTGTGTTCAACTAAAGGGGCACAATAAACTCTTGTAGAAGGTTTCCTTGAGGAGGATGAGGTAGTACAGAATTTTGTTTTTGGTGGCCATTTGCCTCCTTTTACAAAGCGATGATTAGCAGATTGCTATTCTTCAACTGGGGCTATCTGGGCATTAGAAATTCTAAAAATCTTCTCTACAGCAAGAAAAGGCTTAACTTGAGGTATATACAATTCATTTCAAGATAACATAGGTTGACTAGAAGTGCTCGCTGTTTGGGCAGAGGATTCTCTAGATTCTGAGACTAGTAATGCATATCTTCTCGGATGAATGATGGGTCACGGGATGGAAGGCTTTTCTTGAAGTATTATTATTTTACCTTCTTGCAACGAAGCTATTCTTATCATGCTTCCTGGTTTATTTTCATCAGCTAGAGACTTGTATTGAAAATACCAGTCATTTGGTAAACCTATAGAATCATAAGACACTCCCTCTACTTGTGCATTGTTTAACCCAACTGACAGACAATCTCTGAGCACTGGCTATTTTAACTTCGGATGGACTGCATTAGTCAACTGGAAGGATGTATGAATTATTACAGATAAAAATTCACTTTCATCAACCATCTATAATCCTTGAACTCCTACCATAAGTTTCCAACAATCCTTCAAATGAGGATCCATAAGACTAATAGAGTAATCAGGGAAAATTGTTCCATATTGACAACCAGTAGATAGGTTACCAACAATGGTACGTATTCTAGAATGATCATAGTTCTAGTGTCAAGTATCAAAAACTTCAGACATGCACGGAGTATTTAAGCCATGTCTAAACAAAGGAGCCAAACCTATCCTTATACCTCCAAAATGTAAATAGGAATATTTTTTGTCTTTTGCATATTGGCGAAATTTTTTGATTTCTTCGGTGGTAAACAAAGAAAGAGATACAATCTATACAGAAGGACTTGATATTTTGATTTTAACTTCCACTTCGTTTAGAAGCATTTTCTTCTGAAAGATTTTATAGAGAGGATTTTTATTTCTCTCTGGTATTAGAGCCCTGCAATGTTCTTAATGGCTAGTTTAATTAGATCCTTTTCAACTTTGGAAAGACATGTTGTTACTAAAGTAAATTCTAGATCTCTTAAAAAGGAAATCAATTTTGAAAAAGAATTAGAGATAGTAGAGAATCCTGAACGTTAGAATCCTCAAACTCTTCATGCAACTGATGTTTATAAAACTCCTCTCTCTAATATCTTTCACAAGAAAATGCTCCTAAAAGAAGTGGAAGTTAAAATCAAAATCTCAGGTCCTTCTGTATAGATTGTATCTCTTTCTTTGTTTACCACTGAATAAATCAAAAAATTTCGCCAATATGCAAAAGACAAAAAATATTCCTATTTATATTTTGGAGGTATAAGGATAGGTTTGGCTCCTTTGTTTAGACATGGCTTAGATACTCCATGCATGTCTGAAGTTTTTCATACTCGACACCAGAACTATGATCATGCTAGGATAGGTACCATTGATGGTAACCTATCTACTGGTTCTCAATATGGAACAATTTTCCTTGATTACTCTATTAGTCTTATGGATCCTCATCTGATGGATTGTTGGAAACTTATGGTAGGAGTTCAAGGATTACAGATGGTTGATGAAAGTGAATTTTTATCTGTAATAATTCATACATCCTTCCAGTTGACTAATATAGTCCATCTGAAGTTAAACAGCCAGTGCTCAGAGATTGTGTGTCAGTTGGTTTAAAGAATGCACAAGTAGAGGGAGTGCCTTATGATTCTATAGGTTTACCAAACGACTGGTATTTTCAATACAAGTCTTTAGCTGATGAAAAGAAACCATGAGGCCTAACAAGAAGAGCTTCGTTGCAAGAAGTTAAAATAAGAATACTTCAAGAAAAGCCTTCCATCTCGTGACCCATCATTCATCCGAGAAAATATGCATTACCAGTCTCAAAATCTACATAATCCTCTGCCCAAACAACCAACACTTCTAGTCAACCTATGTTATATTCAAATGAATTGTATATACCTAAAGTTAAGCCTTTTCTTGTTGCAAATAAGATGTTTAGAATTTCTTTCGTAGATAGCCTCAGTTGAAGAATTGAAATATGCTAATCGTTGCTTTGTAAAAGGAGGCAAATGGCCACCAAAAATGAAATTTTGTATTACCTCGTCCTCCGCAAAGCAACCTCCTACAAGAGCTAATTGTGCCCCTTTAGTTGATCACAACTCCTCAAATCCAAACGATTTAGACTAGTTGTATAAAATTGGTAATTATATTACGAGATGGTGTTCTTATGCTGAAAATGCTATAGATGATTTGGGTGCACAAAATGAGCTCATCCTAGCCAATCTCAAGCTCTTACATGATGAACAACAAGAAGAAAGAGCCGAGAAAGAGGCAAGTATGAAGAAAAAGGAAAGAAGAAGAAAATCTAAAGTAGCTCAAAGCTCAAAATTTTCTATAGAAATGTCGACCCCAAATTTTTGGGATTTAGAAGAAATAGAAGCTAGCACCTTTGAAACACCTTTCAGACCAATGAAAATAGATTCTATTCTAGAGTAGCTAAGAAAAAAAAAATGAGAAATAGTGACTTTTGAAAATGCAGCTTTTAAGTTTCCATCTTTTAGCATGCCATCAATCGAAAAAGAAAATTTTGTTAAAGAAGTCCAAAAATATCCTAGAATAGAAGAAGATTTGTTTGCTTCTAATTCTAGCGGTTATATTTTGGATTTGGATAAATCAACAAATCCAGCTGAATCAATTTGAATATGGATCGGAGCGTTGTACCAAATGCAAGACTACAAAGCTCGATAATATGTCCATTTTGTTCTAGCAAAGAAAAGAAAGGCTGGAATAGTTTATGACTGGTGGATTGGACCTCTTGAGTCAGAACGACAAGTAGTCATTGTAATAGGACTTTATACTCTAGATTTACTACTGAAAACACAATTTGTCCCCAAGCCAATAGATGAGAAGAAGAAAATCATTACAGACCTTGCTAGAATGAAATTGAAAGATTCAAAATATCTTGAAGCTTTTGGTCAAGATTTTATGGCCAAAGTTTACAAAGCAAATCTTTCAAATGATTCAGTTCAGAAAATTTATTTTCTGTCAAAATTACCAGGAAATCTAGGAGATGTGATTTCTAAAGATATTGAGCTTCAAAGCAAAACAATAGATCAGATTTACTGGATAGATCTTTTATTCAGGTGTCAAGAGAAGGTCAAATATCTCTTTTGTCAAAAATAGGCACATGATATAACTCCCAATGCCAATGTTTGTCGTGCTGCTTTGCCATGGACACCATTTAAGAAAAGGAGAAAACATAAAAGGTATGGGAAATTCAAGACCAAGAAAATTGCAAATCCCAAATGACTTTTTAAAAATTTCAGATTTCTAAAGAAGAGGAAACAGTCGAGAACCAAAAACAATTGTTGTTTCATATGCAAAAAGGAAGGACACTATGCTCGTGCTTGTCCAAAAGGCACATCCGGTAAATTGAAAGCATGTGTAGATATTGAATAATTTCGTAATGATTGGTCTGTTGTGCAATCAGAAGAAGAACCATCAGATGTACATATATTAACTGACGCTTTTTTTCAGAAGATGAAGAGTTAGTCAATTCTGTTCAGAAAATGAATATTTGTTATGATTGTTCTACTGATGAATTTTCAGTTGAAGATGAAGAAGAAGAACTTCATTACAGTGAAGAATTTGAGACCGACACAGACAGTGTTGAAAATAGTGAAACATAATCTTTATGTTAGTCTCCCGAACCAGAGAAAGACAACAGAAAACAGGTTATCCCTATTTTCCCTCAGTTAAACCCTTTTTGTCCATATCAGAAAAATATTGGACAAACATCTTCAATGCCAATTCCTGAATTTGACTCACCAGCAGAACAAACTTTCTTGAAGAAAATGTTAAAAACAAATAATCTCTTGTATATACCAATCTCCGTGGAGGTTAAAAATAGTTGGATAGATCTTGATGCATTTATTGATATCGGTGGCTCAAACAATCTTGCCAGACCATCGTTGTTTAAAGGATTATGGAAACCTCTCCAGAATATTTTGATTTCAGAAATAGTCGGAGGTATAGTTAATCTTACTCACTATGTGGATAATATTTCTTTAAAAATAAGTGGGAAGATTGTTAAGATATCTACTATACAACATTACGACCCATCAGCCAGTTTCATTCTGGTTATGCCATTTATCAATTTTATTTTGCCCGTGACTATTAGCGAAGATAAAGTTATCTTCAATTTCAAAAAACAAGCAATCTCTCTTCCAAGATTAAAATTGCAGACTCTGAAGTAAGAAGAGAAAGCCAGAAGAAGACCAACACAAGAAAGCCAAAAAATGATTCCAAATATTGGCAGAAAGTACTGTAGATTTATGAAGAAAAGGAAGCTCTCAAAACAAAACAAATGTAGCAATGGATCCGCAATGGACTCAGGAACAAATATCTATATATTAGTGGTTAGTTAGAAGCTACTCAGAAGACCCTTAGAAGTTTTGGGAAAAGCAGATCCCCAAGCAAGAAATTGTGACCATGCATGATAATGGAGTAAAAGGTAAGTTAATTCCTTTTACTCCTTCTGATGAACAAGAAATCAAAAAATAGATTGAAGAATTGTTGAAGTTGAGATTGATTGAACCGAGTGTTTCCCATTATTCATGTTCTGCATTTTTGGTTCACAATCATTCCGAAATAGTTCGAGGTAAAGCAAGAATGGTGACTAATTACAAACCATTGAATGCAATCACTCAAAGCTTTCATTATCTTTTACCTCTTCAAGAAGTAATAATGCAGAAAATTCAGAAGAGTAAAATCTTCAATAAATTTGGTATGAAATCTAGTTATTACCAGATTTAGATTGAAGAAGCAGATAGACATAAGACAACATTCACATGCCTTGCAAGATTTTTCCAATGGAGAGTTGTTCCATTTGGATTAAATAATGCTCTTGCTTTCTTCCAGAAAAGAATGGATTTTATATTTGGAAAGTATGATTTTATCATAACTTACATTGATGATATTTTAATCCATAGTCCAGATTTACAAACACATTTGGCTCATCTAGAAATATATTTTCAAGAAGTTCAAGATCATGGTATTGTCCTCCTAGAAAATAAAACAGTGTTATTCCAAAATGATATTGATTTCCTTGGAATTCATGTAATCGATGGACATATACAGACGCAACCGCATGTGCTGACAAAGCTTGTTGAGTTCCCTGATGGAATAGAACTACCAGTGCTATAGATGGCATCTTTCTCAAAAGCACATAAAGATTCTTTCTTAGATATTGAGATAAATCATACATCTTGCATCAATAGATGGAGAAAGAAAGATGACCCATTCAAGTTACCCTACCAAAGCCATCATCCCTACAAAGATCGAATAATGTTGGAAGTAGGATAGTCCTGGAAGGCAACTACAACATCTACAGCAACAACATCTTCAAAAGGAAAGGACATTTTGTTTTTATATGTGTTCAAAGATGCTCAAGACCCCACCGAGCCAGACTGTGAAGGAAAATATCTAAAGATAATGGAGGAAGCATATCTGCAAGAGAATCAATCTTCTAACGAGTTCGATGATTATGGCTCAGACTGTAGCCCTAAGGGACCATGGTGATAGTCCTTAGATTCCTTGTAAATAGTTGAAAGTTGAATTATTGTACTGGAATATTGAGTAGACACCGTCGACTATGGCAATGCAGACAGGACCCTCAAATATTTCCACTTTGAATTTTTTTCTTTAGTGTGCTTTTGAATTATTGTACTGGAATATTGAGTAGACACTGTCGGACTATGGAAATGCCAACAGGACCCTCAATTATTTCCACTTTGTGTCATGTCCAAAAAACAAAAAAAAGGAGTCTATAAAATAAGAAATCGACAGAAGATAAGCACATATGGTTGGACTGAGTGCTTCAAAACTCTGAGATTTCTTATTCTCATATTGTGATGCTCTGTAAGTTTTCCTTTTGATTTAATAAAAGCTTCACGCACCTTTTCACTCTAAGTTGAGTTGTTCGCTTGATATCTCCTTCTAAGTATCTGTATGGTTGCAAAGGAGACATTAGTAAAGCTGCTGAGAGAAGTGCCTGATGAGAGGCGAAGGTGCAGAAGATGCACGCAGCAAGTGCTAGAAGATACTGTCTCAAGGAACTACTTTTACTTCAGAGGTTGGTTCTCTCGATCTTTTATTTCTCTCTGGTATTTTTTACTTTAGAAACAAAGTCACTCCAGACAGAGATAGTCTTACCATGTCTTTTCATGTCAGCTTGGGTTCTACCTTCCCAACAAACCAAGGAAGTGCCTCCTAGGTGTAGGCTTGCTAGTTGAATTTTTCTCTTGTCTGAATCAATGTTCTGTACTCTGCAATACACATCAATTTTTCTAATCCAACTGTCCAACTTTTCAACATTTAACTCTCCATCATATATAGGCAAGTCAAATTTGACATCTAGCTTGATCAAAGATGCTTTCTTATTATGCACAGGGCTATTAGGAGGTGTGATAAAGTTTTCATCTTTCCCTTTTCCTTTTGAGTGGTCATGGGAATGAGACTCATCTTCTTCTTTATCTTGTTTAGAACCTGATGAATCTTCATCCTTATGCTTTCTAAAGTCCCTATACATTTCTTCTACCATAAACTTTATAGCTAGGAAACTTGTTATGAATTGAGGGTCTAGACCCATAGAACCTTCCTCTAACATTGTCTTCCAAGGATAGACTCTCCCAAATTCAGGATTAGTTTCAACCAACTCTCCTTTTCCTAATTTGAGCTTTGATCTAGTGAGCATTCAACAACTAAACCAACACAAGCTTATCTAACCTTACAGCCTAAAGCTCTGATACCACTTGATCTGATAATCACCCTATGAGTGACCTCAGTTAAAGGATTATTAATTAAAGGTATTACAGACTCATATGTTGGTGTGTGTGTCTATGTTATTTAAGCAACAGATCGATCAGATTGCAAATACACAGACACTTGAAATGGAAAGCAGTAGAGAAATACAGTAAGAAAAGGCAAGAACACAAGAAATTAATAAGGAGTTCACCCTATCCTCCGAGGCTACATCTCTAGTATAGCTCTTAGTGGTGGCCTTCTTTAATTGTGTCTTGAAGTAGAGAATTACAACGAAGGAGCTCAATATGAGTCTCCTAAAATAGATTGGCTTGGTAGGGTGGTTCTTGGATTCCCCAAACCACTGGAGTACACAGACACTCTTCTCTACTAGCTCTTTGACCTCTCTGGTCTGGCAGATCCTCTCAGGGATGGCTTGAATCCCTCAAGCTCTCTAGTGCTCAATGCTACCTTTGGTCAACTCGACCTTGCTGTCTTATTCTGTTTTTTTTGCCTTACTATTTTTTCTCTTTTCTCTCTTTGGTTTTCAGTGTTCCTCTTCAAGTCCCCGACTCCTCTGTCCTTTCTATTCTCTGTTCATGGCTTTAAAGCCATTCGGGCTCATGGTGATTTGGTTCCTCTTCTAACCTCATCGGATCGCTTGCTTGCAGCTGCGCTTGGAGTTCTTTGTTCTCGACATCATCATCAGGCTCACAAGGAGTGGCCACATGTCCTCCAGCAAATTGCGCTAGCCTATGTCGTTGGTTCAATTCTTTGTTTACGTCATGGAATGAGTCCTTCACCACCTTGGCAGTCAAAGCGGACCTCAAATTATTCTAAATTGTAGCTTATTCCCTCGTTAAATCCAGCTTCTCCATCGAGCGCAATCTCAGTCGTTGGATCTGGAGCCCCCAGATCCGATGCCATTCGCTCGTCCCACACAGTTGACTAGTTCGACCATTAGCATGCGATGAGAGGTAATTTTCTCGCTCCTCCACTTGCCATGTGTCAGGTGCTGAGTGGAATTACTCCTTTTCCATTAAAACTGCTTACCGTCCATGGATACCTCCGATCAATACCATCGGTTTTGGAGCGGGTCTCGCCTTTAGCACTTAGCCTTTTGTCCCACAGTTTTCCCAGCTTCCATGCAACCAAGTGCTTAGGGCTTTCTCTATTTTAAGGGTTTTTGATGCGCGATGCACGATAAGTCCTAATCGTGCATCAAAAACCTCCTCTGTTTCCCAATCTGGTCCTCCCAGGGGCTAATTTCGCCTCCCGCGTAGTCTCCATCGGCCTTCGTCAGTGTGCTTTGACTGAGGTCCTCATCCTTCTACACTTTCTGCCATTGCCACTAGTTTAGAGGTGCTTTTGATTGCTTCTTTAAATTCTTTGAAGTCTGTCCCGACCTGGTACAACCATGGCTGTGTTAATCATTCCTTATGGATCCAATTCCGATCAAGTAATGATGAACCCCAGAAATGGGTAACTATATGAGCTCATTCTGCCTACTATTTTCATTTAATGCACCATTCTCAATAGTTTTGTGCATGTTTTTGAATATATTTATGTCAATAGACTGAATGGGGATGGTCACATTGCCATGTAGTCTAATTAGTGTTTATTGTAGATTTTTTTGGACAATTTTGGACAAGGACCAAGAATTTATGAGAAAAGTGACAACCAAACTCGAGGAAATAGGGATAAGGACTTATAGGAGGAGTTTCTCCTTAATCAATGACCCCTTCCTTGAATTCTTCATCAATAGCTTGGAGTACAGAGGCCCACATTGATGATTCCAAGGGGCAACCGAGCAAGTCAAGTAGGGTTGTTCTTATCTTCAGTTCTAGGCAGTCGAGTTCGTTAAGTTTAGGAGGACTGTTGGGAGTCCCCACTTGTATAAATAAGAAGGCTTCAAGCCTCAGTAGGTTAGCCATTTCATAGTATATTTTCACACTTTTGTGCAGCCTTGTACTCAGTTGATTTTCGAGTTCTTTTTGAAGACAGTTTTGCAATGTAACTGCTATTTTTTGATAAACGAAGATGAACCAAGTTTTGAACCAACATTGATCTTTTCTAGAGGGCTGAGGCCCTTGGGTTGGGGCCCAACCCATGTGCCCAACACCTCCTTTGTGTATTTATATGCTTTTTCTTTCATTCATAACATAATTTCTATTGTTTGGGTTAATATTGCTTTGTTGAATTAGGTTGCTTTTAATGGTTAAAATAGTTGTTTTTGCTTCAAGTTGCTTAAGTAGTTTGCTACAATAATAGAAAAAGATCTAAAAAGGCCACCATTAGGTCTTCATCTCCCTTCTCCCTCATTGGGACCATGATTTGAGGTCAAGGCACTATTGCTGCCACCAAAAACACAGTTTTTGCTCTTCCAATGCAACTACTAGTGTGATATTTTGAGTTGGAGAAGTTGATATTAGTTTGGATTCACATGCTTATCTCAGTTCATGTTCATTTACCATGGTTTTATCGCATAATTTTCTGTCCATAAAGTATTGTTCGACATTTTTCTGGATTTAGGTCAAAATTAGGTTAAGATGGGCAAAACTCTGTTTTTCGTTTCTTGCTTTGGTCATCTGGGGAAAATAAGTGTGCAGCTCTTTTGTAGAACATTCTAGCTTGTCATGCCTCCATAACACAGCCTGTACCAGTTTATCTCTCAAGATTTCCCCACTCATTCGCCAAATTTCGGCAATCTGCCCTAATTTCTATGTTTTTTTACAAAGTTGCTTTCTTGCCCTTCGAAAAAATCCAACCATCTCCTTCATTTCTGATCCTCATTGACAAAGTTATATACCCCTCAACACCTACATCCAGCCTCCATTTCCCCTTTCCCATCATTTTTCCACCTTTAAACCTCCAACAACCACTTTCGGCCCCCTCCTGTAGAACCTCCTGTAGATCCCTTGTAGCCTTCTGTAGAATTTCTTGTGAGCGATTTTTCGAAGTCTAATTGCAATGAATGTCTTTAGAAGGGTACTAGGGACTTCTTAGGACCCCTCCACACCTTCCTCACTATCTGCAAAAGCCAACACCATCTTCCTTTTCCACTAAACATCTGCACAGTCACAACCAATCAAATCACAAGTATAATAATTCCACATAAAAATAGTTAAAAGTACAAAAAGATGATTTATTCTCATTTCTCTTCAGAAGTAACTTCAATAAATGCAATTTACCTTTTCAATAGTCAATGGCACCCATTTCAGTAGTTTCCATCTCTTGTTGCAAAAGTAAGGTTAGTGGGTAAATTAGGGTTTGCTAGGGTTTACATTTCATTTCAGTTTTCCTTCTCTTTCTACAAGTAGAATAGCCCCTATAGAGTCAATTTCCTTTCATCACAGTTAAAGCTTTTTCTGAGAACTCATAGAAGTTGGCTTAAGCTCCTAGCCAACTTGTGCCGGCTGATCAAGTGATAGCCTGCAGTAAGAGCTAATACTTGTGCATACAACACCATCGCTTCCAAGTTTGTTACAAACTACTAGGTTGATAAAAGTAAAGAAGGAAACCCTAGGAGTTGTAGCATTATCGCTGCAACACTGAAGCTCACCATTTACATGGAGCGCAACACACCGGAATATTCGTTATCTAAAAAATGCAATCGCTCATAAGAAAGAGCTACGTAGATACCTTATATGAATATTATCATTGACCATTCACCGAAAGTGGTCTTCATTATGAACAACTTATAACTACATAATGTATTTTTATACATACTTTTATTTCCTTTCATGTTACTCATATAAAGAACAAAAATTTAAATTTTATTATTACAAAAACTAAAAATAAAATCTTAACCCTATCTAAATTTATATATACATCATAGTTTCTTTATTTACATTTTAAGTAGTTGTAAGGAAAAAAAAATACAAAATATTTATGGTAATGCAAAACTTTACATCTATGAAATGTAATTTTACATTATTATGTTAATGAAAAGAATTACAATTTTTCAAAAAAAACCTACATATATATACCACCCCTATTATTTTATCTTATTTTTATTATATGACTTATGAAATAATTTTTTAATATATAATCATGATGATGACTAACCATGCAATATTGCAACCATCTATGTGATACTTAATTCTTCCCACTAACGCCCTCCCCAAAATGGATAGTAAATATATAAACAATTAATAAATTAAAGCTAAGCCTAAAGTTGTTCTCTCTTAATTTTTTAATATTTATATATTGGTATGATCGAAAATGTAATCTACATGACTTAGGAAATCTTAACCTTTCAATTTGTACCAAGTAACGAAAGTTCTTTTCTATGACCCATACATAGGATTTATCTTTGCCTATATAGGACTTTGCTAATTGCAATTCCCTTGTGACACTTAACAATGTTCGACTTGTCCCACTGCCCCCTTACCCCCCTTTTCCATGGACACATGGCTAGCCCCCTCCCTCGAATCGTGCATCCATCCACGGATACCAAACTTTGGTTTTGTAATATGCCATTGACTACTAAACAAAGTAAATAGGAAAAAAATTGGTAAGCCAACTATCATAACATGATGTTTGTATATATATATGAATGTGTCAATGCAACATTGGTTGTTTCTAGGTTTGGTGAGTCATTCCCTTTCCATGGATAATAAGAGGGATGAAGTTGGTGGGATTCGACAATCCCATAACGGTTATGAAGGTAGTACTTAGTATTTGGTGATTATTAGCTACAATCTCATTCATGTTCCACACTGTTTGAAGAGGTGATTAGACCTATTTTACCGCCACCTAACTATTTTTTAGGTCCACCTAACTACATATATGTGAAGAACTTAATCTTCCATGATACAATGCCTAAGTGGATGTACCGTAACCAATAAGTGATGTATCATGATGTAAAGATATTACCAGATGTATTTACTTAGTGTTTGAGTTAAGTGTGGGAAATAACATAGGTAGGATTTTAAAAACATGTTTCAAATATAAATATATTTTATATATAAATTTTCTTAATTAATATTTTTGGGTTGTATCACTTATTATTAGATTTATTATATAACGCAAGTAGAATTATTAGTGAATAGTATTTATTAGATTATGACATATGCGAAATAGAATTGGACATCAGCAAAAATTAATTTAATATTATTTATTGAAGATAATTTTTTTAAAAAAAAAAATTATGAAAAAAATTTGATATAAGATTTACTTATTGATTATCACGTTAATTTTTAATATTTAAAAATTAAATAATTATGAAAAAAATCTATATTTTGTTATATTCATAATTCAAATATCTTTAAGTTCGTTCATTATCACATAACGTTTATTGGAAGACATGTTTACCACTCATTAAACTCACTATTAGCTATAACTTCATTTATATTTCTTTCTTTGTTTTGTTATCAATTAAGTCATTGTTCGTTGTAGTTCTAGTTTGAATGTTGTTATTCATTCTACTTCTGATTTGGTGTATAATTATCTAGCATTAGTGAGCACAACCTTTATACTAACTATTTTGCAAAGGGTGGATTTTAAACATATTTATATACATTACAAATGTATTTTGTTTTAATATATTAAAGGTTAAGTTAAATTAATTACAATTACTTTTAAATATGTTAAGAAATTCAAGAATTAAGAGTTAAGTCATCTGAAATATGAAATGATCATTTTTATACAACCAGAAAAACAATTATACTTGTATACTTTCTTGAGGTATATCCATAAAATTTTCTATATATATACCTTTATACTATTTAATATGTATTCATATACCCTTATATTTCTATAGATTCACCAAATTTTAAAATAAAGATTTGCATGTAAATCAATTAATAAATATATTTAAAAAATCTATTATAATTTTAAAAGAGTTAAAAATCCTTAATACTCATTATTTACCTTCAATGTTAACATTTTGATTAAATATGCTTTTCCATTACACAATCTCGTTGATCTTACATAAAAAACAATAATAACTTCATAAAAACCAAACCACCACCTTGATCTACGTATGTCAAACATAACTCCCTAGAACATAATTTTCCTCTCATTAGATTTGGTTCTACAATGT
>APFE030614047.1:0-36540 GCA_000404065.3 Pinus taeda
CTCATTAGAAAGATTTATTCGAGCACTATCATTGATGGAATGGGAAACATCCCATGTTGCCCCTAGATTCCCCAAAAAACGTCGTTTAGGGCCTCAAAACGGCTCCGGAAGTTCAGGACCCGAAAAACTGCTAAAAATAGTAAGTTGTGCTACAATTAAGGAAACTGAAAATGCTGAGAAAGATAATGGTGGGGGTCCATGTGGACTTGGCAGGTGGCCACCAATATCCACCTGGATCAACACCCTTCACGATGATGATTTTGGGTTCATTCTCGGTCTATTGAAGATGCAAAGTCATGTGCTCAACCTTCAGAAAATAATGACGTCCCTTCCACTCGACAGTCGCTTAGGCAAAGATTAACACTTTGGCTTTAGTCAATATTTGGCCAAGTGAATAATTCGGCCAATTAATTTTTGACCAAATTAATTTAAATCTTGGCCCTTTTTTTCTATATTGTGTCAAATAAAATTCGGCAAGAAATAATTTTGATGGCTCTTGGTAAAAATAATATTTGGCCAAATGAATTTGTCCAAGAATTAATATTCATTTGACAATTTCATTGAACTTTTGTCGCACAATCAATGAGCTCTTTTTAACAAATTCTCATTTTGCTGCAGGAACTGAGTTTTCGACTTCTCTGACAGAACCCTCCAACAATAATCACTACAATTGGAAATTGAAAAACCCGTAGGCTGAGCCAATTGGAAACATGATATTTGACTAATTTTGAAGAAATCTAACTCAACCAAAATTTCTCCATAAAATCACTATTCAATTAACAGAATATTGCCATGTAAAATATAACAGAAAAGTGCATGGAATTCCTTAATACGATGAACAAAAATAATCTCAGCTTTTATTATAATAGACATTGGGGTTTACATGTTGATACAATAAAATAACCGAGGTGGAAAATTGGCCTCAAGCTCCAATGCTGTGTTGGCCCTCCAAAATTGAACTGAAATGTCACTGCTGAGCTGTCTTGTGAATTTTGGATGAATTCACCAAGGGGAGTGTTGAAAAGTTTAACTAGGTTCGATCTTCATAATAACATATGTAATTGTGATTTTATGTAATTAATGTAAAGAAGAAAATTAAGATTATTATTTTAATTCTTGTCTCATGGGTTCCATGAGCAAGGAACTTTATTTTTAGTGATGACTCTTGTTACTGCTCAAACTAACAGGGGACCTATGGGGAATCCCTAAAGGGAAAATGCTAGGCCAAGGGCAACAAATGGAGTCTTAGCCCACTGTCACCTCAACTAAGGCTCCCTTCTATTTACAGACTTTCATCAATGGGAGGAGACCCGATATGTGTGGAGTGACTAATGAAGGATAAGTCAATGGATATGAGTGACCCGAATAACCCTTTCCTAAAATTTGAAGGATAAAGATTCCTTTCTTTTGTAAGCAATGTACTAGGTAATCTTGGTAAAGGAAGAGGGGATTTGAGGGTTAGGTTTATGGGATAAGACATGTGAAGGAATTTCCCAATCCCTAAAATCCTTGTTAGAATTGGTATCCCGAATGGTTCTTGAAGAATTTTCTTTCAAAGGATTGGTACCATACAGGGCCAAATTGACCCATTCTATGGTACGAGGAAGGAATGTAGCTTCCAATGATATTGATACCCTAGACAAGGTGTAGAGAGGATCAAAGAAAATGTAATCACTCAAAGATGTTGGTTTGACCCTGGGAAGTGCTAGCCTTCGGGATGGCAGGGCAAGTTTTAGTCCTGGAGCTAGGGCTTGGCTTTTCTCCCAATTCCACAGTCAGAATGTATTCAAATTTGGAGGGCTAGAGGAAAGGCCAACGCAGGAGACGTTAAGGGATCGAATTTTTTCAGTGGCTAGCTTGTCAGTAAATTGATGCCCTATGCACCCCAATGTGGCTAGACTTGGGAGAAGGTGAAAGAATAAGAGTTTTGGTGACCATCCTTGGTAGATCAGTGCCTTAATCCTTAGGGGAATGGAGTTTGTGTAAGATTTCTTGGTTCCCAGTCAAGGAGGTCTCAAAATTACTTCACAAACCCTCTAGGTCAAGTGAAAGCAATCTTGTAGCTTTTATACTTCAAATGCACAAGAGGAATGGCTTATCAAGGTCCGATTTTACCCCTAGGAGATTTCACTCACACTACATGGCCCTTACATGGAGAGAACGTTATAATAGAGACAATCCCACAATATTAAGCAATAATTTGCATGCAACAATTAGCCCTAAAACAACGAAAATCCCAATCCAACGTATATGACAATAGTAACAAGAATAACATCAAAATTTCGTACTTAGATGCAATAGAGTATATCCAACCATTCACAAATGAAAATAGAGAAGCTCCAAGAGAAGATAGACCAATAACCATACATCAAAATTTATCCATAAATGCTCCAATTCATCCTCTAGAAGAAAGTGCGAAATTCACTAAAGAAGAGAGAGATCCAATCCAAAGTGATGATGAGAAATGATTTCAACTCACTTGTATTTATACACATCTTAGGAGTTCGAATTAGCCTCCTTGGCCTACATAAGCCCCAAAAATAAAATAATGTGCTAATAATACATCCTTTTGGTGACAAGCCCGCCAAACTAGCTCATAAATGAAAAAGTAAGCCTCTCAAGAGGTCAAATAATATTCTATGCATGTTGTAGGGCCCTCTAAGAGTTCTAATGAGGTCCATGGGTGCCACAATGAAGAATAGGATTCTCAAAAGTAGTGGACAAGGGGTTGGCCCCTTGTAATAACTTGTGGTGCTACAAATGACATGTGGGGACACACAAGTTTCCTCATGGGTCTCCAGAGTCCAAACAAATCAAAGATGCTTGTAGGTTGCTCGCAAGGGCTTGGACGATAATGTAGGTGATGCCACATCATCATACATTCTTGGATTATCTACCAAGTGTATGGTGTAGATCTGAGGTTAGCTGGGCATGATGGATTAGGTGCATCCTCCTCATCCAATAAGTGAACCACGAGTAATCTTTGAATGGCTGTGGGGATCCATGAAATGCAATCTGCTGTTGTGGAGGCCCATGGCTGTCAATGCTCACCCTATATGTGCCAATGTAGCCCTCTGGAGGATTAGGACCCCATATAGGGATACCAAACCCAAACGGAATCCATTTGCAATCCTGCATAAGATCAATGTGTCCCCTAGCCTTCTAGTAAAACAAGTCATTAGAGAAATCAAGTAAATGAGTTTACCTAATCATGGACCACAAATGCCGACTTCATAAAGGTATGCCCTTTCGTAATGGGCTTCGGGGTGTGCCAATTTCTCCTAAACTCTGAATGGGGTTAACCAAGTGCCCTATTAGGTGGTTTCTACTTCTAAAGGGGATATTATTCAAGGTACATCCTTCAAAAGGTGGTGGCATGTGACAGATTAGTGAATGAAGTAAGGGATGAGAAGGGGCAACCTTGGGTCACATGCTAGGGTACACTTGGGTTTATAATGTGTAGGAGGGAGCAATCGTGGTACATGAGGTGCCCTGACTTTGGTTTTTCCACCCTTCTTTATATGCCTTTTGCCTTTTTATGATTTCTTTGATCAATTGCTGGAGGCTCAACGGGTTAGAACATGATGTATAAGATATAGCAGTGAATTCCCCCCTTTAAGGGTGGGTGGTTCATCGTCCACTAGGGGTTGGGACAATCATGGGTTCCTATATGATGAAGAAGGCTCATAGAACTTGTAGGAACTAGGGTGATGGCCATGATGATGGGGTAGAGCTCATGTATTGGCATTTGCCCACATGCTAAATGTTTTTGCCCCGACCATTTTTTGCATTTTGTGGTACTTTTCTTATTAAATGTGGCCATATATGCTTTTAACATTCTTTTCAACTGCATCAACCTCCGGGTTTCATTCCATGCCATGACCCAAGGTGTGGGCAAGTGGAAGGGGCAAGCTAGCCCTATGTGGACCCAATGGAGGGATGTGAACCCAACTGGGAAATATGATGAATGGGGGAATAATGGATGGAAAGAGTGTAATACAAGCGGATAAGGGAGCAGGACCACACAACCAAAATCAGGGTTTCCCGTGAAATACCATCCCTGGAACCAAATGGTCAATAGAAGAGATCCCACATGACTAGAATCCAAGGTTAATTCCTAAAAGGGGTCTAGGGGAGATACTTAGTTACTTGAGAAAGATCGATTTTCTCATTGGTCGAAGTTCCGCAAGATAAAATCGAATAAGAGGGAGAGTTGTAGGCGAGAAAGGAAGAGGGGGCATCAACATCTTTAGAGAGTGCAAGGCAGCTAGACACAGAGCAGGAATAGGGTGACACAAAAAGAGGCAACACAGAGGCAGATTGACACAGAGCAGGAATAGGGTGACGCAAAAAGAGGCAACACAGAGGCAGATTGACACAGAGCTTGCTTGGGCAGCTTGACGCTGGGCCAGTGTGAGAAGTTTGATGCAGAGGGATGTAAAAGGATTCTGGGGAAGAAGAAGTGCTTTACCTGGGTGAAAAATTTGTCAAGAAGCATCTGTAAAATTTCTCATTCTTGTTTTGCTAGTTGTAGTTTGTACATGAGAATTTGCTGAAGAATAATAAAACCCTCATCTGTTGCACCGATTTTCCCACATTGGGTTTTCTCGGGGACGATTGTCCAAAATAGCTGTGTCATTGTGATTGTATTTGTGCTTGTATTTTTGCTTACATTTACTTTTTGCAATGTATTAATTGTGAAGGTTGCAGTAGAATATATTTCGATATTTACTGTAAGAAAACTGTGAATAACTTATTTATGAGATAATAATTAGAAGAAATAATATTAATCACTATTGTAGGATTTCTATTTAGAACTTTTCACAAAACACCCATTTAGTGCTTCTATGGTTTGTCCTAGGTATAAGAGTCATTGTCATATATGGAAGACCCTATGGACACATTGTAAATTGTAAAAAAAAATTATTCTGTCTTGAAAATATCAAAATACGTCCAAGATCAAGTCGACCTACATGAGTTATCAAGTCGGCCTAAGTGAAGAGACATGTCCACCCTTGAAAGAAGCCTGTATATAAGAAGAACTCGTCCTCCATTTGGATCATTCACTCACTCATGTCTTATACGAAATCTGGGCAACAGTTTCTTCTAAGTAGCAGAATCTTTTGGGGCAGTATGAAATCTGGGTAGGAGTTTCTTTTGGGGTAGTGTAAAATATGGGCAACAGTTTCTTCTGGGCAACAAAATCTTTTGGGGTAGTATGAAATCTGGGTAGCAGTTTCTTTTGGGCAGCAAAATCTTCTTAGGAAGTGCAAAGTCTGAGCAACAGATTCTTCTAGAAGTACAAAGTTAGGGTTTCTGCGCTGGGAAGTCTAAGGCTCGATTTTGGAAGCAATGATGGGACCCAGCCCACTTGGCAATGCTTTTGCGCTTTATGTTATGTCTGGATTGTTGACGTGGCGGTAGGATATTGTTTTCCCGCGGTTCTGTAGGTTGGTGGTAGCTGGATATTGAATGCAGTGTTTAATGTGGCAGTACCCTGCCTCGGTAAACTATTCAACCCTAACGCTAACGCGTCTTCTCGACTCTTCTTTGATTATTGTTCTGTTTGCTCTGAGGGTTTGTGAGCTTTGAGTAGGGAAAATGATGGGTAAGCTGTGCTATGGTTCCTTCGGCTCTGTAATGAACTTCGTGGGTAATTTACTGTGCTTGGACTGATTTTGGTTGTTGGTTGAGACCTTCGCTGCGTGTTTGGTTACCCTGTCCGCCTGTTCGAAAACAATGCTGTTTGGCTATGGAGGTTTCTTGCCTGGTTCTGTGCTCAATCTTCGGTAAGTCGCACTGTTACTCTGTTGGCTATGTCTTCGGTAGAATACTGGTTGTTTGGCTTGCTTGTGGTTATCACTGTGACTACAGTTGGTCGTAAGTCGACTGTGGCTCAAATTCAATCTTCCTGTTCTCTGTCATGTGACTTTCATTATTCGATCTCTGTGTATGCTACTGGTTCTCTGGTTTATCATTCCAAGTTCAACTGCTGGTAATTTTCTGGGTTCGTTCGCCTTCTTATGACGCTGCCTTGACTGTGGCTACAAGCACGGGGTTATTCGGGAGGCACCTTCAGTTTTAACACAGGTAAAATTATTGTTCCATGCTTCAATTTCATCTGCTCCTCGTTCTGGGTCTAACCCAAATTGCTCCTTTTCTCTTCAGTTGCTCGGTGGCGTCCTCTGTTCCAAGTATGGCTTCTCCTCGCGTCCTCCAGGTAAGGGTTTTTTTGGTTATCAGTTTTTATGTTGCTTCTATAGGGTTTCGTCCCTTTGTACTTTCTCTGTAGCTCGCACTAATTTACTCTTGGTTCTTGCAGGTCCTCACAGGCGACCTGGACGGCGTATTCCCCTGTACTCGGTGATATCTGGTTGCGTATATTTTGGGTAGGCCTGAAACTTATTCTGTTTTGTGAATGATGGTCTCTGTTTGGAGGATGGCCCGTCCGTTAGTCTAGTGTATGGTCACTGTGTGGTTCTTTGTTTGCCATTGTCGTTCTGGTTCGTTTTTATGTATAAAAATATGGCTCCAGCGTGTCCCTGTTGCTAGTCTGTTACAAACCCTAACTCAGGGTTTTGTGTTTGACCTGGGTTGTTGTAATTTTTGGTTGTATTTACATTCGCTGTGACTATGTTGGTCTCTGTATATGTAAGGGAACTCGGCCCTACCGACTCTTGCTATAAATTGCTATTCTGGACAATGTAAATGAAATTTGTTTTGATGAAAAAGATGTATGGTAATTGTTACCTGTGGTACCTTCGCTTGTCTTTCGGTTACGTTGCTGGGAATTCGAACTTATTTGCTTGTCTTTCGTTTACGTTGCTGTGCGTTGAACGTATTCGCTTATCCTTAGTTATGTTGCTGTGCGCTTGTACGTAAGCGTGACTGGTTGTCTTATGACTTGGAATTTGTTTAAGATTCTCTCTGCTTGTCTGAGATTTAACTGTAACTTATGCTTGTACAGTAACCATGACAATATGCTAATTTATAATGATACAATGGTCTGTTAAGTGATGAAAATATGAATGAAAGATCAACAAATAATTAAGTAGGCAATTTCGATGGACAGTACTTCTCTGGTTTTGAATGCTTGATAGTTTCTATTAATGAATTTACTCAACTTCTCTTTCTGAACTGAACCTCTCTGTTACATGTCTTTTGGCTTTATAGCCCTCTGTTTGTAGTTGATGCTAGCAGTTGGTTTAACTGTTACAAAAAATAGTTACATAACTTCTATTTCTTTCCATCCTACAGTCATCTGGCATTCCAAGACTTGTAGGAACAGTTGATGGTTATTTTTCTAATTACTTCAAACTACCTTTTAATTAACAACCGAACTACAGTAATCCTTAAACTGAAAAATAAAAAGACACCTAGCTTTTGCTGATTTGTAAAATAAAATAAAAGAAAAATTATCCTCCATAGAATTTGACAATTCAATAGACTCTCGCTTGTGAACCTGGTTGGAGTCCTTTCTGTCTCGTCAGAGTGAGCTGGATGCTCCTGCATCAGGCTCCCGGGGTGAGAAAAGATCATGACTCCGGTTCATGAGCTCCTCTACCGATGTCCCTGTTCGTTCAATCTGCCTGGCGTCAAGCCATGAGCTGTCCTCAATCGGTCGGTCATTCCACTTGACCAGGTACTGAAAATAATTTTTCCGTCGAGTATGCCTAACTACCTGAGTTTCAAGGATGCCTTCGATCTCAAGAGGTTGGACATAAGGCATTTGTCTTTTCCAACTTTCTCTGTCTTCCTAGGTGTTTCGCGTGGATTGTCCGGGTTCATCCTTCTTTTCTTCCAAAAGATCGCCTGTATACAGAAACAAACCTGCCACATTGAAGATAGGTGATATGCCTACTCTAGGTGGTAGTTGTATTTCGTAGGCATTCGCTGAAAACTTTCGCAAGATCTTACAAGGCCCTATCTTCTTGTACTTCAGTTTATTGTACGTACCTTTAGGGAACCGCTCCTTACGCAAGTGTACCAGAACTTCATCCCCTACCTCAAAATGAACTTCTCTTCTCCTCAAATCTGCATGTTCCTTATACTTCGAGCTACTGTCCTGTAATTTTCCCTGTTCGTGTAAATCCCTCATTGCATTTGCAAAATCTTCTCCATCCGCACTCCGTCGTTCCTGTAAACCAAGATCCCGAAGCTCATGCACTCCACGAGGGTGCATGACATAAAGAATCTGGAAGGGACTGAGACCCGTGCTACGATTCGGCGAATCGTTGTAAGCAAACTCTGCTTGCGCTAGCACTCAGTCCCACATTCTAGAATTCTCTCCGACTAAGCTGCGTAACAGATTTCCTAGACTTTTGTTCACAACTTCTGTTTGCCCGTCGATTTGCGGGTGATAAGCAGAACTGTAGCTTAATTGGGTGTTCATCTTTTTCCATAAGGTACGCCAAAAATGTCCCGTGAACTTCACGTCTCTGTCTGATAGGATGGTTGTTGGTAACCCGTGTAATCTGACAATCTCATTAAAAAACAAGTGGGCCACGTAAGTGGCGTCACTAGTTTTCCAACAAGGTACAAAATGTGCCATTTTTGAGAAACGATCTACCACTACCATTACCAAATCATATCCTTTCTGTGTTTTTGGCAGTCCCAACACAAAATCTAAACTCACTGAATCCCAAGGTCTGCCTGGAATAGGCAATGGCGTGTATAATCCTGTGTTCTGGCTATGTCCCTTCGCTAGCTGACACACCTTACACTTAGCCACAAAACGTTGTACGTCCCGTCGCATTCTTGGCCAAAAATAAAAGTGACTAAGTTGCTCCAAGGTCTTGTCAATACCAAAGTGTCCAGCCAATCCCCCACTGTGTTTTTCACAAATGATATTCTCCCCCATAGAACAATTGGGGATACACAATCGTCCTCCCTTAAAAAGCAATTTCTTCTGTATGTTATAGTCCAACCAAGGACTATTTCCCCTTATCAAAGGGTTTTGGCACGCCTCATAGGCTTCTCTGAAATCTGTGTCTGTCTTATAAAGATCCCGTAAATGTTCAAAGCCGAAAACCTGCACAGTGCTTTCCTGCAATAGTAAAGCTTTTCTGCTCAATGCGTCGACTAATATTTGCTTGCCCGTTGATATATTTCAGCATAAAATTAAAACTCTGTAAGTACTCCACCCATTTGGCATGTTTATGATTAAGTTTGTGTTGCTGCATTACATATTGTAATGCAGAATTATTTGAAAACAGCACAAACTCGTTCCCCAACAAATAATGCCTCCAGTGCCTTAGCGCCTGTACCACTGCGTAGAATTCCTTGTCATACGAGGAGTACTTCTGCCTACTCTCATTCAGTTTTTCACTGAAAAATGCCACCGGTTTGTCCTCCTGATTGAGTACAGCCCCGATTGCTGTTCCACTAGCATCACAACGTACCTGAAATAATTTTTGAAATTCTGGTAGCCTGAGAATCGGTCTTTCTGTTATTTTCCTTTTCAATAGTTGAAAGCTCTTTTCTGCTGCTTCTGTCCATCGAAAAGGTTGGCTGGCCTTTTTGATGGTCTCCAACATAGGAGAGCACAAATTCCGCTGAAATTTTTAATAAATTTCCTGTAAAAACTTGCTAATCCATGGAAAATACGTACCTCAAACAAATTCTTCGGTGACGACCAATTTATGATTGCTGTCACTTTCTCCGGGTCCATCTTTAATTCATTCTCCGCTATCACAAATCCCAGATAAATTAACTCTCTCTGCAAAAACGTACATTTCTTCAAGTTTATCAATAACTTGTTCTGCTGTAACTTCTCCAACACTTTACGCGCATGCCGGAAGTGTTCTTCTCGTGTCTTACTAAAAATAAGTATGTCGTCCAAATAAACAATTACGAACTTCCCAATATATTCCTTTAGCCTCTCATTCATGAGTCTCATGAAAGTGCTGGGCGCATTGCTCAACCCGAACGGCATGACCAGCCATTCATATAAGCCTTCATTGGTTTTAAAAGCTGTCTTCCACTCGTCTCCCTCACGTATCCGAATTTGGTGATATCCGCTTTTTATATCTATCTTAGAAAAGTAAGCTGCCCCACTCAGACAGTCCATCATATCATCCATACGCGGTAACAGAAATCTGTACCGTATGGTGATTTTATTGATGGCCTTGGAATCAGTGCACATCCGCCATTCTCCTCCCTTTTTGGGGGCGAGAACTGTTGGTACAACACATGGGCTCAAACTTTCCCTGATCAATCCTTTGTCCAATAGTTCCTGCACCTGTTTTCTGATTTCTTCATTATCCTTGGGGCTCATTCGATAAGCTGCCTTATTTGGTAAGCTGGCTCCTGGTATGAAATCAATATGGTGACTAATACTCCGTTTGGGAGGTAACTTATCCGGCAAGTCGTCCACTACTATATCCGTAAACTCTTCCAACATTTGTTGTATTTCTATAGGCAAATCTGTGATTTCTGTGTGCAACAGAACTGTCCTTGTTTTTCTGACTACAGCATAATTCATCTCGCTGTTTTCAACCTGCTTTAAAAATTGTTTTCCGCTCATTAGCAATGCCTTAGTTTCATTTACTTCAGCGGCCTCTTTCTCTTCCCTGATAGGCACAAGGGTATGCCTAACCCCATCTTTTTCGAACTTATAACAGTTCAACACCCGATCATGTGTCACTTTTCTGTCATATTGCCAAGGTCTGCCCAACAAGATGTGGCATACGTCCATTGGCATAATGTCGCAAATGATTTTGTCCTTATAACGTCCTATCTGAAATTCAACTTCACTCTGCTCATCCACCAGCAACTGGTGCCCCTTTTGTAGCCATGAAACTCGATATGGATTGGGGTGTTTCAGACGCTTCAGTCCTAACTTCTCCACCATCTCGGTTGACACCAAATTGTCAGTACTTTCGCTGTCAATTATCATTTTACAGCACTTACCTTGCGATTTACAAACTGTCCTGAACAGAGCTTTCCGGTGCGTCTGCTCAATACTCTCATCAACTGGCTTCAACAACACCTTATGCAGCACTAAAGCTTCTCCTGTTTCTGGGGCATTTTCTGCCTCTTGAGGAGGTGCTGCTGCTTCCTCCGGTTGCGCCACATATGTGCTTCGCTGTCCAGTTGAATCCGTTTCTGGGCACTCAAAAGAGCGGTGCCCCCACTTGTGGCATCTGTAGCACTGGTAACCAGTTCCCCTTCCACGACCATTTCCTCTGCCGCGCTGAAACGATCTGTCACCTCTCGTTCCATCTCCTTTTTCTGCTGTTCCCGAAGTCCTTGAACTGCTGGCTTCCTCGCTGTTGCTGGCAGTTCGGCCCCTGCCATAGGACTGGCCTCTTCCTCTGGTAGACCCTCGTCCTCTCCAGGCATTCTGTCTTCGGTTAAGTTTCTCCTTTGCTTTGATCGCGCTCTGGTATGCCTCCCATGTATTGTTGGGAGACAAAATGCTTATTTCATCCAAAATCTCCATCCTCAGCCCATTTACATATCTGGCTGTCCTTTCTGCTGTATCCTCTGTGTATCTTGCTCGCAAATTTACTCGATAAAATTCCTCTGTATACTCTTTCACAGTCAGTCCCCTCTGTCTCAAATTCTGAAGCTGCCTATGTAACGCGATTTGGTAATCTCTTGGCATAAATCTGCCCTTCAATTTAGCTACCATCCTCGTCCAAGTTTTTATCGGAGGTTTGTTCAACCTCTTCCTGTCGTTCTGGACACTGTCCCACCACAGGGTTGCGTGTCCTTTCAGCTTTGTTGCTGCAAACTTGACTCTACGGTCTTCACTAACTTCCTCGCATTCAAAGTACTTGTCCATCTCGCTAATCCAATCTAATACAACATCAATCGATAAACTGCCATCGTAGGTTGGTAATTCTGGTTTTGGTCTGCTATTTGACAATAATACAGACTTCAATAACTTCACTTCTGGTGAGTCACCTTCAGGCCCATCTGCCACTACTTCCACTTCTTCTTCACTCACATCACCTAACTTTGGATCTCTCCTCCTGCCTGCCTCTATTACTTCCAATCGTGCAGTAAGAACTCTGAGTTCTTCTCTTAACGCCTCATCTGCCATTCTACGGGCACCTATGCCTCGTCCTCGTTTACCTATATCCATTTCTCCCAAATCTCTTCAACTCAACTTGCTCTGATACCACTCTGATGGGACCCAGCCCACTTGGCAATGCTTTTGCGCTTTATGTTATGTCTGGATTGTTGACGTGGCGGTAGGATATTGTTTTCCCGCGGTTCTGTAGGTTGGTGGTAGCTGGATATTGAATGCAGTGTTTAATGTGGCAGTACCCTGCCTCGGTAAACTATTCAACCCTAACGCTAACGCGTCTTCTCGACTCTTCTTTGATTATTGTTCTGTTTGCTTTGAGGGTTTGTGAGCTTTGAGTAGGGAAAACGATGGGTAAGTTGTGCTATGGTTCCTTCGGCTCTGTAATGAACTTCGTGGTTAATTTACTGTGCTTGGACTGATTTTGGTTGTTGGTTGAGACCTTCGCTGCGTGTTTGGTTACCCTGTCCGCCTGTTCGAAAACAATGCTGTTTGGCTATGGAGGTTTCTTGCCTGGTTCTGTGCTCAATCTTCGGTAAGTCGCACTGTTACTCTGTTGGCTATGTCTTCGGTAGAATACTGGTTGTTTGGCTTGCTTGTGGTTATCACTGTGACTGCGGTTGGTCGTAAGTCGACTGTGGTTCGAATTCAATCTTCCTGTTCTCTGTCATGTGACTTTCATTATTCGGTTTCTGTGTATGCTACTGGTTCTCTGGTTATCATTCCAAGTTCAATTGCTGGTAATTTTATGGGTTCGTTCGCCTTCTTATGACGCTGCCTTGACTGTGGCTACAAGCACAGGGTTATTCGGGAGGCACCTTCAGTTTTAACACAGGTAAAATTATTGTTCCATGCTTCAATTTCATCTGCTCCTCGTTCTGGGTCTAACCCAAATTGCTCCTTTTCTCTTCAGTCGCTTGGTGGCGTCCTCTGTTCCAAGTATGGCTTCTCCTCGCGTCCTCCAGGTAAGGGTTTTTTTGGTTATCAGTTTTTATGTTGCTTCTATAGGGTTTCGTCCCTCTGTACTTTCTCTATAGCTCGCACTAATTTACTCTTGGTTCTTGCAGGTCCTCACAGGCGACCTGGACGACGTATTCCCCTGTACTCGGTGATATCCGGTTGCGTATATTTTGGGTAGGCTTGAAACTTATTCTGTTTTGTGAATGATGGTCTCTGTTTGGAGGATGGCCCGTCCGCTAGTCTAGTGTATAGTCACTGTGTGGTTCTTTGTTTGCCATTGTCGTTCTGGTTCGTTTTTATGTATAAAAATATGGCTCCAGCGTGACCCTGTTGCTAGTCTGTTACAAACCCTAACTCAGGGTTTTGTGTTTGACCTGGGTTGTTGTAATTTTTGGTTGTATTTACATTCGCCGTGACTATGTTGGTCTCTGTATATGTAAGGGAACTCGGCCTTACCGACTCTTGCTATAAATTGCTATTCTGGACAATGTAAATGAAATTTGTTTTGATGAAAAAGATGTATGGTAATTGTTACCTGTGGTACTTTCGCTTGTCTTTCGGTTACGTTGCTGGGCATTTGAACTTATTTGCTTGTCTTTCGTTTACGTTGCTGTGCGTTGAACGTATTCGCTTATCCTTAGTTATGTTGCTGTGCGCTTGTACGTAAGCGTTACTGGTTGTCTTATGACTTGGAATTTGTTTAAGATTCTCTCTGCTTGTCTGAGATTTAACTGTAACTTATGCTTGTACAGTAGCCAGGACAGTATGCTAATTTATAATGATACAATGGTCTGTTAAGTGATGAAAATATGAACGAAAGATCAACAAATCATTAAGTAGGCAATTTCGATGGACAGTACTTCTCTGGTTTTGAATGCTTGATAGTTTCTATTAATGAATTTACTCAACTTCTTCTCTTTCTGAACTGAACCTTTCTCTGTTACATGTCTTTTGGCTTTATAGCCCTCTGTTTGCAGTTGATGCTAGCAGTTGGTTTAACTGTTACAAAAAATAGTTACATAACTTCTATTTCTTTCCATCCTACAGTCATCTGGAATTCCAAGACTTGTAGGAACAGTTGATGGTTATTTTTCTAATTACTTCAAACTACCTTTTAATTAACAACCGAACTACAGTAATCCTTAAACTGAAAAATAAAAAGACACCTATTTTTTGCTGATTTGTAAAATAAAATAAAAGAAAAATTATCCTCCATAGAATTTGACAATTCAATAGACTCTCGCTTGTGAACCTGGTTGGAGTCCTTTCTGTCTCGTCAGAGTGAGCTGGATGCTCCTGCATCAAGCAAGAAGAACAAGAAGGCAAGCGAAGGTCTGTTAGGGTTTCCTACTAGCTTGAGGACTCGAATGAAGGCAAGCGAAGTCAATGGAAGAGTAGTTAGAGGGAGATCGAAGTCTCCTAGAGGAGAAGCAACTGTTGTTAGGTAGCAAAATTTCAGATTTACTAGGAAGTCGAAGATATTGCAGCTAGAGGTCGAGGGAGACTTGATCTTGGAGGGTATTTGTTGGAGTCTAGGTCACGGTATTCTCCAATTGAAACATCTGAAATATAAGAAGAGATTTTCAGGTTTTCCCCTCAAGTGGAGGGGTTTTGGCCCTAGCTTGCAACCTATATACTGTGTCACTGTTCTTATTGTTTTGGTAGTTGTTTGATGTATTGCACATTGGAATAATAAGGATCAAAGCTAATAAATAAAAAGGTAACACAAACAGTTATCAAGTTAAGAGAATTAATATATACGTTGCCCTATTGAATTCTCCATAGGGGGCTAACTTGGGGCATGGAGGGTTTGTTGGCTTTGGTCTTTGGGTCTTGGAAGAATCTTTGTAAGCAAATTTTATATAAGAAGAGAATCATTTTTCTAGGTTTTCCCCTTGGAGGGCTTTTTCCCTGTCTTGGAGCCAATATCTTGTGTACTTTGTCTCTTTGTGATCTTCATTGTCTTTGGTAATTGCTTGATGAACAGAACTAAAGAAGTAATTAAGGACCAACTATCATCACAAGTAATTATCAAGATAAGGAAAATAAGTTATAATCTACAAGTCTCTAGATTTTCCAACATGGTGTGAGAGCTAAGGTTCAAGTAGGAGATTGAAGATCACATTATAGCTGGCACTATGCCAAGGGTTATGGAGAAGCGTTTCAAGTTTCTTGGAATTCTCGCTACAACCATCAAAGATTTCATATCAAAGATCATCTCCAAGATGGAAAATAAAGTAATAGGGGGAAGTTTGTTCTCTGCTGTATCCGACACTTTCAAGGAGGAGAATGTATGGGTTATTGACAAAGGTGCCTCTAGACATATGACAGGAGAATGCAGTCAACTTTGGACCTTATCAAAAGGAAACTCCTCGAATCCAGTCAAACTTGGAGACAACAAGAGCTATCCAGTGAAAGACATTGGATCTACTTCGTTGGAGCTCGAGTTTGGTGGAAGCATTCACCTTAATAAATATTCTATATGTTCCATGTTGGAAGAAAAACTTACTTTCTATTTCTTGTCTAGAGGATAAGGGTGATAGAATTGCATTTGTTGATGGCAAGGTTTTGGTTTGGGGTAAGGGCTCTAGTATTGATGAAGCTAGGATAATTGGGATCCATGAGGGGACATTATATAGACTCTTTACACCTCTATCTCAAGCCCTAGTCCACTTGGATGTGAGTCCTTTCGAACTATGGTAGCGAAGGTATGGACACCTTCATTATAAGATTTACCCATCTCTAAGTCAAATGATTAATGTCATACTTGAAACCTGTAGGGCATGCGCTCTAGGAAAGAATGTAAAGAAACCATTTGCAAGAAGTGATACCAGATCCAAGGAAGTTTTATATCTCATACATTCAGATTTAGGTGGACCTATGGAAATTAAGCCTCTTGGTGTGCATCAGTATTATGTAACCTTCACTGATGGTTTCTCAAGGAAAATTTGGCTATACCTCCTCAAGAACAAGGATGAGGTATTCGAAAATGTTTCATGAGTTCAAGAATGAAGTGGATAATCTAACTAAGAGAAAGATCAAGACTCTGAGGTCAAATAATGGCGCAAAATACCATTGAGAAATCTAGAGCATAGGGATTAGGTGATTTCTCTTGAATGATAACTGCTTGTGATGGAACTTTTCTTAGTCTTTTTTTAGATTCTTTCTTTCTCTTCATTATGTTAATTTCTTCTACCATCAAACAACTACCAAATCATAAATAAGCATGAGACAAGGGATACAAAATGTAGTCTATCAACTAGGGCCAAAACCTCTCCAACTTGAGAGGAAAACCCAAACAAATTCTTCTCCTTATAGAATCTTCAAGAAATGAATTCGAAGACCAAGACCCTTAACCTATTAAGCTCTCCAAGACCAACTCACAAGGATTCTTTGTGCGAGTTCTTCTTCCTTAAGTCAACGTTAGTCAAACTGCTTGCTTCTCCTTATATCTCGGCCACCCCTCAAATTTCAGCCTATTGGTTCAGATCTGCAACTCTCGACCTCTTTAGAAACCCTAGTTGCAACACGTGTGAGGGACCAATACCAATTTTATCCCTTGATTCTCTTCGCTTGGATGGAGTCTCCTCCTTCTGCAATTCAGCTTGTATTCTTAACTTGCTTCCTTCCTTAATTCGACCTCCTAAGATAACAATGATAACTTTGGCTTCTTCTACGATAGAGGACACTAGTCTTCCTTACATGTGTGAAAGGTATTTGCCCAAAACAGATCAAAACTACTTTGGTTTCTTCTCCTCCTTTTCTTCGCTTGATGGTAGGCTTCTTCTCTTGTGTTTCTCGCACTTTTTCTCCTTTTTCAGATGCTTTATCGAGTACCCTTCAAGTGAGGCTGAGTCTTCTATATATATACGATAGTCTGCCCATGAAATAAGCCGACTTGTGCAAGTGTGTAGGCTGACATGCTTTTCTAGAATGATCTCCATCATCTTTTGAGGGATGACTTGAAATGGTACTTGTGACAAGGTCTTGGAGGGTTTGTGACACAAATAAATTCTCTTTTTACAATATGTAAGATGCCCAAAATGGGTCTTCAATCCATGACACTGACTCAATAGACTTTATGACTTGATAACTAAGCCTAATAGCTCACAATGGGAGCTTTATCTATAAAATAAAATTCCTTGATCATGAAACCCATGACTCAAGCATAACATAAATGATTTTATTTTTCTTCATTACATCAATTACATAAAGTCATGATTACACATGTCATTATGAAGACCGAACCTAGTTACATATTTCAACAAATACACCTTCAAAGAACTAATAGCTTTATGCTAGGAAGCAAGGATTAAGAGGGAGTTTCTTGTTCCTTATAATCCTAAACAAAATGCTGTGGTTGAAGGGAAGAATAGAACTATTGAAGAATGTGTAAGGGCCGTGCTGCATGATCAAGATCTTCCTCAATTTCTATGGGGAGAAGCATGTATGGCACCTGTTTACTTGTAGAATTGAAGTCCTCACAGGATTCTCAACAACATGACTCTAGAAGAAGCATTTATAGGAAAGAATCCAAGTGCTGATCATCTTCGAATATTTGGGTGTCTTGTGTATATTCATATACCCAAGGACAAGAGAAAGAAGTTAGGTACTACCGATCTAAAGGGCATTTTTGTCGAGTATAGTGCTTCATCAAAGGCATATAAAATCTATATTAAAGTGGACCGTCGAATTGATGTAAGCAGGGATGAAATCTTTGATTAGAACATGGCTTACAAAAAATCAAAGGATGTTTTGGTTGATTTTGGTGAAGAAGAGATACCTATCTTTGAGGATATCTCTAGGGACAATGATGTTCAAGATCAAACATCTACTCAACAAAATGTTGAAGGTCCTTGTGATCCTACACAAGAAGTAATTATTTTGGAAAATTGGAAGAGGCTTACTTTGATGAGAACTACTCTCTAAGAAGCATTAGGACATACAACATTAGGGACCTCCAGGGAAAGTATAAGACTGAAAAGGAATTCAGGGTATGCTGCATGCGTGACAAAGCTTATTGAAGTGAAACCTTCCTCCTATGAAGATGTAACTAAACATCAAGAGTGGAGGAATGCAATGCAGGAAGAATACCAGTCAATCATGACAAACGATATCTGGGAAATTGTCTCTAGGCCAAGTGACAAATCTTTAGTCACTTCAAAATCGATTTACAAGATAAAGCACATTGCTGATGGGAGCATTGATAAATACAAAACAAGGTTTGTAGCAAGAGGCTTCTCATAGAAAGAAGGGATTGATGTTGAGGAAACCTTTGCTCCTACAACTAGATATAAAATGATAAGATCGCTTGTTTCTTTGGCTGCTGCTATGGGATGGAACATTCATCAAATGGATGTCAATACAACATTTTTGAATGGGACTATTGATGAAGAGGTTTACATTGAGAAGCCTGAAGGATTTGAAATAAATCAAGAGGGAGACTCATGTCTGCGAGCTGAAGAAAGCTCTATATGGCTTAAAGCAAGCACCTAGAGCTTGGTATGCAAGAATGGGTGCATACCTATTGAGACTTGGCTTTACCAAGAGTTCTGCAGTTCCTAACCTATACATCAGGATGTATGAGGGTCAACCAGTTATCATACTTTTGTATATGGATGATCTACTTGTTACCGGAGTAGAGCATCGAACTTAGGTTTGCAAGAAGCAGTTAGCAACTAAGTTTGATATGAAGGATCTTGGGATTATGCATTATTACTTGGGACTAGAAGTTTGGCAGAAGCCAGGTGAGATATATCTTGGTCAAGGAAAATATTTGATCATGATTCTTCTAAAGTTTGGCATGATGGACAAGAAGCCTATGATGACTCCTATGATTACAAATTTGAAGAAGTTGAGGAGTTAATAATCTAGTCCAGTGGATCCTACTTGCTACAGACAATTGATTGGGTCCTTGATGTATCTGGCAAATACAAGAGCAAACATTTGTTTTGCAGTGAATGTCCTTAGTCAGTTTCAAATGGAGCCAAAACATGTTCATTAGGTTGCAGCCAAGCATATCCTAAGATATCTGTGTGGAAACTTACATGCCTCTAGTATATTGGTTTTGAAATACAACTTGTGGGATACAAAAATTTAGATTGCGGTGGCAGTGAGATAGATGGAAGAAGCACAACAGGTGGATGCTCTAGCCGTGGATCCTCCATGGTCTCATGGATAAGCGGAAAACAGGATACAATTGCTTTAAGTAGTGCTGAAGCTGAGTATGTTGCTGCAAGTGAAGTTTGTCGGGAAGTTGTTTGGCTCAGGAAGTTATTATCAGATTTGTTTGAAAGACCGCTCAACCCTACTCATATACACTGTGATATTGAGAGTTGTATTAGATTGACAGAAGACTTGACGTTTCATTCTAGGAAAAAGCGTATAAACAACAAGTACCACTACATCAGGAGTCTAGTGCGAGATGGGGTCATAGAGCTGCACTATATACCTACCGATGAACATGTAGTAGATATTCTCACTAAAGCATTACCAAACAAGAAGCTGGAGTATTTGAGAGACAAGTTTGGTTTGGGTGACATCTCTTCCCTAATTGAGAGGGAGTGACGTTGGATAGTTCTTGTCTTTATGTGTCAGGCACTAGACCCTGACTAATAGTCGTAAGTCTTAGTGAAGGCCATAAAGAAAGAATGGAGTTTGGAGGATTGGATAAACATCTTAGATTGGAACTTCTTGTGGATTATAGAATCTAGGGAAAGAAGTTGTTAATCGATACTCTTTGAGGATGAGGTAGGGCATCCAATATAAGAGTAGTTGAAGAGGACTGATATTCTTTGAGGATCCAGGATTGGGAATCCAAGATAAGGATAGTCTTAAAAGGACATACCTGATGAACATTCGGATGGGGTATGCGCCTTAGAGGTAGCGTTGCAGCTCACGCAAAGCCTCCCAACATAGCCCTTATCTAGTTAAGGCCCTCATAGACAATGCTGGTTATGATATAGATGTTTGACAGATGGCTTATCAATTCGATTCTCCTTATGAAAATGCTTCAAGATTGAGATTCCTTGTACCATGTAATAGATTATGAATACCTCCCTAGTTAAGAGGGAGCATTGAAAATTGTAACTAGGTTCGGTCTTCATAATGACCTAATTATAATCATGACATTGTATATTCTTTATAAAGAAGAAAAAGAAAGAAAAAAATATATATTTTATTTGTAGAGTATGGGGTTCATACTCAAGTTTGAGTCAAAACCCTATTCTTCATGCTTTTAGGTTTCTTAGGTCTTTCTAGGATAAAGAATAATTTTTGGCATGTGCCATAGTCCCATTTGGACATATTGTAATAAAAAATTTATTTTTTTATCAAGAAAAAACCACTTATAAGCCCAAGAACAACACGCCCAAGGAGCAGATCTAGTCAAGCTAAAGTAGGGAATTCGGCCCTCAAGAAAGGCTATATAAAGGAGAGAAGCTCGACTCATTTGGGCACTATTACTGCTCAATCTAGCAGGGGTCCTACGAGGGGCTCCAAAGGGGCAACTACTAGACAGAGTAGCAACAATGGGACAAAGACCCACTATCACCTCAGTCAATGTCCCCTATTCTTTACGGACTTTCACCAATGGGAGGAGTCCCATTATAAGGGAAATCACTAAGAATGGTATATCAATGATGGACAGGTAGTGATTTCAAGAGCCCATTCATAGGAGATGTTCAAATGATAGCGATTACTTGCTCAAGAAGCAAGGTGTAAGGCTCTCCAAGAAAGCCTTCAAAGGAAGCCTAGACCTAGGGATGAGGGTTATTCCTTGACAATGGATGCCCTAGATCTAGGATTCCTAGTAGAGGAAGGTTCTTAAGATGATCCTTGTGAAATTTGAGTGATAAGGATATGGGTCTGCAAAGAAGCCCAAGTGGACCCAAACAAGGCCAAGGGTTTCGAGTGAAACTTCAAATAAAAGGTCTTGACAAAGTAAGGGTGGAGAATAGGGTCAATGGAATTGAATTGGACTTGAATTTTTAGTGCAATGACCCTTGAGGAAGCCACTAACCAAGGAAACCTAGGGTCTAGAACGAAATTGGAGCTAGGGCTTGAGGTAATTCCAAAACTAGCCATAGAAAATGTTTCAAATTTTGTGAAGGCCTATAGGATACCCTAACGCAGTTGTAGTCCAACTCGCTCACCAAATGGATGGCTCAAGAGGATTTCACTTGATGCCCTAGGAGAACCTAGGGATTTAGGAGAGGAGAAAAGGAAGTGAAAAAGATATTCTTGAGAGGTGATCACCAAGGATAGGATCAGTGCCTAACCTATTGGGAGAATGGAGTCAATATGTTTTCAACCTTTGGAATTCTTTAGTCAATCAAGGTGTCCTCCAACAACTTTGGATGGCCCTAAAGGCAACAACTAGGTTACCAAGGAATTAATAATTCTTATTGTAGCAATTTGATGACTTATCAAGGCACTTGTAGAGATAATGTACCCCTAGGAACATTCATTCACTATACCCAAACATGTAACATATGCAATACCCTCATAAGATCAAGATTTGACAACTTCATATTGAATTAGGGCAGAAACTTAGATTTCATGTGCGAAAATTCTTTACATTATACATGTGTACATGAAAGAGAAAAATAGACCATGAAAAAGCACTTACAAGTATAGTGAATAGATCCAATCATCAAGGAGACACAAGATGAAGCTCCAAGACCAAGAGAGATTGCCAAACATCGAGATGCATTAATAATCATCTACTTTGTCCTCAATAGCTATAGCAAAATTCTCAAGAAGAGAGAAAGATACAAATCCAAGTGATGATGAGAATCAAATGGTCCTCTTATCAATATATATAATCCTCTAAGGGTTCAATTTGTCTAACTAGGCCTAATGATGCCCCAACTAATAAAATAATGTACAAAATAACATTACTTGGTGACAAGGCCACCAAGATAGCTCCATAATTTGAAATGATAGATACAATGGGACGAAGGGCCATTGAAAGGCCAAATGGAGTCCAACATGTGCCCAAATGAGTGGAAGGGCTCCAAATATAGTGATCAAGGGGGTGACCCCTTGATCTCCGAGCAAATGACCTGTGGTGCTCCCAAATGTCTGTGGGGGCATAAAAACATCCTCATGGCTCTCCAAATGGATCGAACAAGCTTGTATCCCATTTGTAAGGCGTAGAACAATGATGTAAGCCCTCCCTTTGTCTCCCATGCTGACACACATCCTCATGTGGGCCCTGGATCAACTTCCAAGTGTGCAGTGCAAGCGAAAAGCCGATTGAGAAAGGTGGTCCAGGTGCATCGTCATCATCAAATAGGTGGAACACGATCGAGCAATGGATGACACTGAAGGATCCCATGGAATGGCTATCTGCTCTCTACTATAGTGGAGGTCTATGGCTCTCAACGGTCACCCTACAAATGCCAATATGACCCTCTGAAAAGCTTGGACCCCGTATAGGGAGACCAAGCCCCTATGAAGACCCACTTGCAATCCTGTATAAGGTCCAATGCGTCTCCTCACCTTCTAGTACAACAAATCATTAGTGTAATTGAGTAAATAAGCTTACAAACCATGGAACCAAGTGGACACTTCACAGTGGCATGCCCTTCCATAATGGGCTTTAGAGTGTACAAGTGTCAGCAAGTTTAAGAAGGCGGCTAACGAAGGACCCTACTGGGTGGTTTCAACCTCTAAGGGAGTGATAGGTCCATGGTACATCCATCAAGTTGCAAGTGTCATGTGATATAATGATGGAATGGAGTGGGGCATCAGGGGAAGGCTCCAAGCCACATGCCACAGTACAAGGGTAGCCATGATAAGGGAAGCCCACACTTGGGTGTATAGATGTAGGAGGGGAAATTGTGGTAGATGAGTTACCCCGACCTTTGTTTTTCCACCCTTCTTCATGTGCCTTTTGCCTTTTATTGATATTGTTTTAATAACTGCTCGAGGCTCCAGGGGATGAGAGCATGATGTACAAGATATAACATTGAGTAGCCCCTTAAGGTTGGGCAGTTCATCACCCACCAGGGGTTGAGACAATCATTGATTCCTTGATGATGCAGGGGGGAAATATAGGGTGCCCTAGGAACCAGTGTGATGGCCATAATGATAGGGGTAGATTTAATGTTTGTTTTTTGCTCACTTGCTAAATATGTATGTCTCGACCATCTTTTGCATTTTGTGGTACACTTCCTATTGAGAGTTGCCAAATTATGCTTTTTACTTTCTTTTTTTAGCTACATCAACCTCTGGGGCATCGTTCCAGGCCTGACCCAAAGTGTGGACAAGGGCTCAGATGGGAAATATATGAAAAGGGGCAGAGGGGAGTGATGTATGTGGTATTGAGAAGCGGGACCACGCAACCAAAATCATGATTTCCCATGTAGTTTCACTTGTAAAGCTAGTGGCCAGTAAAGGAGATCCCACGGGACTAGGATGCAATGTTAACCACCAAGTTGGACATAGGGGACAAGAGTACAAACTAAGCCCATTCTTTTCACCGAATCCCCCTGCTAATCCATGCCTAAAGGTGTCCATGATAAGTAAACAAAAGCACACAACTACAGAATGAAAGCCATACCTTCGGGCTTAGAAGGCCCACCTTTAAACATACGATCATGACAAATGAGAGAGGGAACATAATGGCTCGCTCAGGTGGCGGAGATGGTGGCACATTTGGCTATCTGGTGGCTACAATGGGCTGTCGCCTGAGGAGCATCTAGCAGGAAAAAAATTCTCCTATGGATATTACCCATAGGTAGTGGGTAACATCTGGCTCCAATTGGGACATGATCTCTTCGGGCTTAGAAAGCCTACCTTTAAACATACGATCATGACAAATGAGAGAGGGAACATAATGGCTCGCTTAGGTGGCGGAGATGGTGGCACATTGGGCTATCTGGTGGCTACAATGGGCTGTCGCCTGAGGAGCATCTAGCAGGAAAAAAGTTCTCCTATGGATATTACCCATAGGTAGTGGGTAACATCTGGCTCCAATTGGGACATGATCTCTGAGAAGACTGCATGAACATACTCGAATAAGGAGTTCATGAGAACACCAACAATCTCTTGGGACCGCAAACCTGTTACCTGTACATCAAAGACCAAGCTTATATTAGGCCATAAAAATCAACAAGAAATAAAATTTATTCTAGATGCAATTTTTAAAATGTAGCTATTCTAGCATGATAAAAGAATATGATGTTAGCTCTAATGCGAAAATCACCATGTAATGCATCCTAACCTAGCAAGCATATAATACAAAGTCAAGTGTCAAGAAAAAGGGTTGATATGACTTAATTTGACCGATTGTGGCCAAAGTTCGTTGTCAAGTTTAGCAATGTAATAATAATCCTCTCCAACCTTTCCATGAATCTTGACGGGAATGGGATTTTTATCAACCAACACAATGTCCGCAATTTTGAACTCCTTTTTAGGCTTTTGATTGGGCCTTTTGAGGATATTGAGTTTTTGAGAAGAAAGTATAGGGACGGTTTCTCAGCCTCAGGGATTTTATAATATTGAATCAGGCTAGGTTTTACCACATGAGTTGGGTACAAGGGTTCCCTATAGAGAATGAAAGGGCTCCCATCGGAATATAGAATGGTGACATAATATAGATCCATTTGAATTTGGCCACCGACGGTAACACCCCATTTCCTAGACAATAGCATGCCCCACACATTAGGTATGTTTATGACAGCAACGTCCATGAGCAATGATATATCAGGATTCATAGCTCAAGATACTTTGCAATCTTTTATAAGACCTACTTCGACAGGTTGGGAGTTAAAACCACACACATTCTTGTACCTCTAAGTAATACTAAGATTTAGTTGCTTCATGACTTTTAATGGCATGATATTCGCAGAAGCCCCTAAATCCAACATACAATTATGTAATAGGAGGTCATTAATGGCCAAGGTAAGTAAGAATGGCTCATGTCCCTGGTTAGTGTTAGGGGTGTATATTTTGCAATGTGATAGGTGTATTCTCTTCTTTAAACCCCAAAGTTTTCTTAGCTTGCCTTTGTGAATATATATGAGCCTCTGTTATGGTTACAATACAATAGCGAAGCGATTGTTAACGATGCCACTGTAATGTTGTTGATTCGATATAGAGTATAGTGATGCCATGGTCTGTATAGTATAGTGATGTTATGGCAGAGTCACGATGTTGCATTGTCAATGAGTGCGAGCCACCACAGAGCCACTATACGTATGTGTGAGCCATCACATATGTAGATAACGAGGCACAAGGAGGACAATGCGAGCATCAACAAACCTGGGAGCTATAAGGTTGGAATGCGATCCACAAAGATCCTGTGCGAGCCATGAACAACAAACAACAAATGCTAACCTTTGAAAATAACCATATGAGCCATAAACAAATTCGTGATTGTAATAGCAAGTTTGAACCCTTAGATTATGTGTAATGAGCCTCAGATAGGTTATACGAACGACACATAATTTGAATGGAATGTTTTGTTTCATCAAAGAGGATTATTGCCATATATATATATATATATAATTGATTCCATGAATGAAGGGTCATGATCCAGCTTGGCAATTTTGATGGTTGACTTCAAATATTAGAGGGAAAGTTTATCAATTAAAATTAGCTTATAAAGTATATTTTTCCAAGTGCCTTGAGGATTATATTGATTTTGAGCCATATTAAATAATAATATTTCCTTCTTCTCTTTGAGACAGATGGGCTTCATTTGGACCTTAGGGTTTTCCTTGGGGCAACTGGGTGTCTCCTTGGGGTCTTAGGATTTATTGGGGAGCTTCTTCCCATAGCTTCCCAATTTTCAACAAACAAGATAAGGCATTGATCTTCCCTTTCATTCTTCACCAAAAATGCTATAAATATTCCAAAACCATTTTTATTTTCTAAAATCTCTCTTGCTTCGACTCCATACTATAACACATCAAATTTAGTTGACAATAGGTTGGCCCTTGTAGGAGAAAGTCCATCTAGTCCAAAGTGAGAAAGGCAAGGCTATTGATGTGACAATGGGTAGCCTATATAAGTTACCCCAGGGGTCTCACAACTTTTGCTTAGGGACTTTTGCACCAATTGAGAACTTGGAGGTGGCGTCATTGTTAGGGAAAAAGCCCATTTCCCGAAAAATTTGAAGATCATTTTTATTAGGGTTTTGCTTTGAAGATCTTGTTCTCATTTGAGGAATCCATGAAGCCAAGAAGTCCTTTTCCTTGTAGAGTTTGAAGACTTGTTGATTGTGGGGTGCAACAAGTAACGTTGTGAAGGCATTAAAGGCTTATCCTGGTGACTCCACTTCATTTCTGAATGAGGCATGAAGATACTTTGCAAAATTAATTTGTTCCAAGGTCATTGAAACATTATGTCAGATTTTCTTTCTTGGGCTTCTCAAGGTTTTCACACGAGGAGCTTAATCGTTGTTGGCAAGATTAGATTCCATAATTTGATGGGTATAGTTCAACCATGTTTCATGTCACATCCTTCATGAAAGCTTGTGTAGATCTTGATGTTGTTCATGAAGATGTCATGATGATTCCGTGCCTTGGATGATGAGGTGATAGAATCGTTTGAAGACATTCGTAAAAAAAGAATTTCTTCGTTTGCGGGTTTTTTGAGGATATTCCTCAAGCATTGGGATTCTCATTATGAGGAGGAAAAGTATGGAAATATCATTGAAGATCTCATAGCAGCCATACCTAAGGAAGAAGAAGCATCCATTGCATCCCTTGTAGAAGATCAAGCATTTGAAGAATACATTGATGAAGCACTGAAGGCAAGGAAAGACAAAATAGGGTAGCAAACATAATTATTAAAGGGGTGAAAGACTATGGGAAAAGTGAATGTACTCTTGACCTTGCAAGAGACTTCTTGAAAGACAAGTTGCTATGGCAAGGACAAATATGTCAAGCATGGAGGGTGGGTAGGTTTAACGGGGAGAGAGCCAGACCCATAAAAGTTATTATGCCTAGCTTGCGTGATAAATATATTATTCTAAGCAAGAAACATCTCTTGAGGGGTTCTCGTTTTTTCCTAGAAGAAGATTTAATTGTAAAACAACAAGAGGAAAGAAGGGAGGAAAATTTAAAGGTTAGGTCAGCAAGAGATGAAGGAAAGAGAGCATGCGGGAGGAAACTTTAAAGGTTAGGGCAACAAGAGATGAAAGAAAGAGAGCATGGATTTATAAAGGCAAAGCTGTGATAGCATAATTTGGACCTCCTTCCAGAACATAGCAACAAGATGGTAATAAAGAAGAGGCAACAAACTCTCTAACAGGAAATCAAAAAGCAAGATCGGTATGGGAAAATAGGGACAAAGACTCAAATGCGAGTCTTGCATGTCAAAATAAATAGCAATCAAGTCATACCTAGGTTTCCTTAAGATTAGTTTGTTGGAACTACAGAGGTTACCCATGGAGACGAGGACCTGGGTTAGGGCCTATTGCAGAAATTAGAGACATAATTTGCCTCATAGAAACACATGAGCATGAAGGGTGCAAGACACCTTTGTTTGAAGGATACTAGAAGATGGCATTGTGGAACAAGGCAACAGGGAATGGCAAAAGGCACATGGGTATCATGGTTTTAGTAAGGGAGAAAGAAGGTCATTTTATTCAGTTAGAGAAAGAAGAGTCAAATAAGCAATTCATTTGGTTTAAAATATTAGAAAATGGAAATCACATCAAAATTGCAGCATGCTATTTTGCGCCACAGGTTTCAAAAATCTACAAAGTTAGAGAGCTTGACCACAAATATCCTTTTGCAGCTTTAAAAGAGGATATTGCAACATATTCGCAACTAGGTGAAGTCCTTATAGTGGGTGATTTCAATGTTAGGACTGCAAGTCAAGCTAGCATTCTTTGTTGTAAAGATGATTGTGACCCTATTTGGCTTACAGAAGAAAGCAATCACTAGTGGGAAAGAATTTCAGAGGACAAGGGCTGCAATCTCTTTGGTGAAAAATTGCTTACTCTATGTGGGGCCTTTGATTTAGTCATTTGTAATGGCTTGACTAGATGGGCAAAGTCCGGTAATTTCACTTGTAATACTTACAATGGAGCAAGTGTGGTAGATTATGTAATTTTGTCTCATGGTTTGTGTGAGAAAATGGAAGAAGTTTTGGTTGGAGATTAGTTGTGGGATTTGAAACCATATCACAAGCCAATTTATTTATGTTTCTCTTGGATTGGAAAAAAACAATTAGAGTCAAAAATTCAGCATGTCCAACAAAATCTCCCATAGGGCAGAATTCTTTTGACGCCAGAAAATTGTAATACCTTCAAAATGACGCTAGAGAGGCCCTTTGAGAATGATAAAATTACAATTCACAGCCTTCATAGTCATGAATTAACACATTTAATTCAATGTGCACTTGCAAAGTGCAAAAGAACAAAAATTAAGAAGTCTGAAACAAATTGCTTTCCGATTAATGCTTGGTTTGACGAGGAATGCAAAAAGGCAAGGAGAATGTGGAAAGAGTCAAACAAGGATAACATAAAGCTCAAATCGTACAAGCAGTTATTAAACAAGAAAAATGCTGATTTCATGGTTTCAAGGAGGGAAGAAATAATCTTCCTTGGGAAAAATAATCCCAAATTATTTTGGAAGGAGCTCCAACCGGAAAAGATACAAATTGGAAATAATATTACAGCGTCTAAATGGTTTGATTATGCAAGAAAACTCTATGTGCAGGTTCCCAAGGTTGACCCTCCCCCCTTTGGTCAACATTGACACTGAACTCTTCACGGTACAAGAGGTAGAGATGGGTATCAAGAAGTTGGGTGTTGGAAAAGCAAAAGACTTAGCTGAACTCCAAGCAAAATATCTAAAGTCGGGCTCAAAGATTCTTGCACCTCACATTACAAAAATCTTCAACAACATCATACAACAAGGGCTCCCCACAGATTGGTCAACTAGTCTGGCAATACCTCTTTTCAAGAGCGGTGACGTCAATAATCCCTCCAATTATAGGACCATCGTGATAAACCCTTTGTTTGCAAAGCTATTTGGAAGCATGCTAGAAAACAAAATTAGCAAGTGGGTAGAAGAAAGAGATAAGCGTGCTAAAGGACAAGCAGGTTTTAGATCTAAACATTCCACAATTGATCATTGCATAACTTTAAGGCACATCATTGAAAAAGTTTGGGAGAAAAAGGAAGAAGCCTTTTGTTGCTTTGTTGATTTCAGAAAAGTGTTTGACTCAATTCCTAGGGATAAACTTTGGTAGAGAATGGAGGATCTTGGGGTTCCTAAACATTTGAGAGCAGCTGTGCACAGGTTGTATGAAGATGTGAAAGTCAAAATTAGAACTTCAACAGGCATTGCTGAAAGTTTTAGAAGCGATATCGGGGTCAAGCAAGGTTGCCCACTGTCTCCTACCCTTTTTGGTTTATATGTCGACAAGCTTGAGGAGTGGTTAAATTCGCAAGGGGGTGATGGTATCTGTTTGTGCAAATTTGCTATAAGGCTTCTTTTGTATGCAGATGACCTTATTCTGATTGCTAAATCGGCTCTTGGTTTGGAAGAACACTTACTATCCCTTGAGCATTTTTGTAGAGGTGTGGGGATGGAAGTCAATATCAGCAAAACAAAAGTAGTGGTATTCTCTAAGAAAAGAAAACATAACCAACATCAGTTCTACTTTGAAGGCAACATTCTGGAAGAAGTTGCGGATTACAAATACCTCGGGATTGACTTCAACATAAATCTAAGTTGGAATGGTTGTAGAAAGAAAAGAACTTTGGGGGGTTGGAAAGCATTTTATGCTTTTAAAAATAGGTGTAGAGAGGCAGAGTTAATGGGACTGGAAGACCACTCAAACTCTTTTTGGGCTTCTAGTGATGCCAGTGATTCTCTATGGTTGTAAACTGTGGGCTAGTAGTACCTTCGACATGTAGTGGAGACAAATTGAGAAAATTCAGAAGCGTTTGATTACAAACATATTTAAGATGAAAATTGCAGTTCCTTACGATACCTTGTTAAGTGAAACAAGGACTGCTCCTATTGCAGCAATTGCTATGGTGCGAGTCATAAGGTATTTAAAAAAAATTGAGCAAATGGAAGATCGTAGATGGCCTAAGGTTGTCTATAATGATAGATTGTGCAAGCGCAAAAAAACTTGGATGCAACAAAATAACAAATGGTTTAGTAAATGGGGTATTTGCTTGAACGCGTGTCCCATAAACAACAAAGAGATAAAAGCTTTTGTTATGGAAAAGTTCCACAAACGTACTTGGGATAATGAGCTAGGAAGAAAGAAAAATTACTATATTGAAGTGTTTAATCCCACTCATAATCATCAACCAAAAGCATACATAGAGGCCAATATCTCTTGGAGAGCCAAAATTTTTGTTGCTCAGTTAAGGACTAATTCTCATCAACTCTGTTGTGAAACAGGGCGCTGGAAAAGGCCAAAGGAAGTGTGGAAGGAAAGGGTATGCATTTTTTGTTCTTCCAGAAAAGTGGAAACAGAAAAACATTTCATTTAGAATGTGAGGCCTTCAAAGACAACAGGGAAAGTTATGCAGATATGTTGGAAGCGAGCTCGCTCTTGGGATAATCTATTTAGCGAGCTACGAGGGGTTTGTCGAGAAGTTGGGAGCATTTATTGTGAAGCTTCACAGAAAAAGGGCCGAATACATCAAGCAGATGAAGAAGCAATCTGTCCCATAGGCTATCTTTAGCCTCGTGGACATTAAAATAATTTCTTTCTTTCTTTTTTTCACGTTGAAGATCAAGCCCATCAAGAAGACTCTATTGGTGAAAGCACTCAAGCTTCCATGCTATAATTTTATGAAGACAAGGGTCCGGTAAGCCATGATCTTTCTCTTATTTCTGAATTAAATGATGCATTTGTTGAAGATTTGTTTGAAGATGAAACCTGAAGAATTACATGTTCATATTTGTATGTTTCTCCATTTAATGAAGATAAGGCCAGTGAAGGATATATTCTTATGGTTATGCATTTTCAGAATTTTGGTCATAGTTTTGATAGAGATTATTGGGGATTTTTAGGAGATCCTATCTATGATACTTTACTGAAGAAGGTGCATATTTTGAAGCCCTTGGACAGCCTAATGTAATAGAAGCAAACTTTAAAAACTTTCATGATCATTTATAGTGATACAAATAGACTAATGATGTCGTTTTCGGTAAACATGAGGAGGGAATTTTTACAGATTTGATTCAAACATCTAGGTCCCATTTATTACAACTCTCCACTGGAAATTTCCAGCCATGTTCAATGGGTTATAACTTATAATGCATATTCTTTTAACATATGAAATGTATTTGGAGTCATAAATATGCAGATATTTTACAGCCTTGTGTTGTTGATGAACAAGGTTCAAGCTCAGAAGAATTTCAGCCTTGTTTTCCATCGTACAGTTCAGATTAATTTCAGTACTTAGGCCATGTTTATGACAGCCAAACTTCAGAGTGTTTTCAATCATTTTCTCCAATCAATAATTCAGAAAAATGTCAGATTTTGCATGTAAAAGGTGCAGAAAATTTCCTGTCCTTGTTATTCTCAGAATTTTGGATATTTTCGTATAAAGATGTGGTGAGAAAATGGATGTTTGGTGCTAGAAATTCCGTAGGGCTGCTTGTGTTTCAATTGCAGATTTAAAATAGTAATTTCCAGCCATCCAAAGGTGGGCAGCGAGCCCTTTCGCAAACATAAATCATTTTCTAATGATGAATTCGTCACTCATACTTTAGTTTTATGCTTGTTGGGATATGGATTATTGTTGCCATGTTGGAGCCACCCACCTTCTTTAGTTGAAAATGTAAATCCTGTTTTGCATGAAGATTTGCATTTGGAGAGGCATACAAGTGACTATTTGCAAGTTCATGAGGGGCTTCCATATGCATTTTCTAGACCTTATATCAGCCCTCTTCAACATGGTATTAACTTAGCATGTGTTGAGTTATGCCACTCTTTTGCAGAATTCTGTATTGGCTACCATGCCTATGATGTAAATCCATATTATAGCCATCATATTATGTATGTTCCAGTTCATTCTTACTTGGTGATGGGCATATCCTTGTTTTGGTTAATGACCAAACACAAAGGGAGAAGTGGTGGCATTGATAAATTGAGCACACAGGTCTGTTAGTTGTATGATTACGCCTATCAATTTTATTTTCATATGCTAAGTAGAGTAGGGTAGGAAGAATAATTTCTCTAGCATGAGAATTAGATTTTATTCCATGTTGTCTTAGCATTATCTTAGCATCACCCCTTAATGGTAGGTTCTTCCAGTGGCTCTTTCCCATCGGTTTATTGGGCAAGTATGCAGGGATATCCTCTACCAATGGTATACTTGTTGAAGTTTCTAAGTTTACTTAGTTAGAAACCCTCCATGCACTTTATCTGATTTATTCCTACCTACTTGTTATTTTATTTAACAAGTTATTGACAATGTAAATACTGAAAATAAACATTAGTACATGCTCAACATATTACAGATCAGCAACTAAAGGAAACAGAAACAATCACACCATTTGACACCATTATTTTTGGACTAATGTCCTTGGAAAAACCCAATGCGGGAAAACCGACGCAACTATTTGAGGGTTTTTTTATTAAGCAATATCAGAGTACAATCTAGGTGCCGAAACTGGCCTACCCAACAAAGAATTTCCTTGGCAGTAATACCTCTCAGTTTCTAACAAATCACCTGGCTAAAACCCCGGATAAACCTTCCAGCAACTACTCAGCACAATTCTGCCCTAGAAACCCCAGCGCCAGCCTTTCTTTGGATTGCGTCAACCCCTCTCTGCCTAGCGCTGGCCCTGCGTCACCTCGGATGGGTTTGCGTCAGCCTTAGGAGGCCTTGCGTCAGCACTCCGACCCCCTGTCTCAACGATGCTGGCCTCTCTGAGGCTCTGTGCAACGCTCGGCTGCTTCTGCGTGTCCCTACATGAGACCTGGTTGGATCTGCGTCACTCTCCTCGGCTACTGCACTGTTCTCCCGACACTATCTCTGCCTCTCTGTCTCTTTGTACTCAAATGCTCTTCAACTCCATCTCCCGATCACTAATTCTATCTCTCTTAGCAAACCCCGCTCTAGAGAATAGAATGACTAATCACTTTGGTGTAATCTCCAAGTGACCCTCAGGCCTCCTCTTATACTTTTCCTGTTGACATATCAACGACCAAGATTAAGTCCCTAATCAACTGCTAAGATTAGATCTAGCTTGATCCACGCCTTTTGGACCATTCTAACACAGTTTCATATTAATCCACATTAATATTTTATTTTCCCCAAGTTTAGACTTAGGGACTCCATTAAAAATATTAATTATTTTAATATATCCTAAACTGTTTAGAATCTGCCCAAGCCCTTTCTGGGTATTGGAGATCTCATGTGCCCCAACCTCTCTACCAAATTTCGTGGTTAGAGCAGATCCGTTGCTACCCCAAATCAACACTCTCTCTTAGCGAGGACTGTGCTCTAGCAATACTCCTCACTGAGTATTATTCTGATCATTCGACATTGGTACCTGTGCTGATGCTAGGCCTTCCTGCCCAACATCCTCTACATTGCTGCATCCTGTACTGCTGCCCATGGTTCTGCCACTGCCATTGCTACATTTGTACGACAACTCCCTCTGCATCCGTGCTGTTGCTAGTCCTTTTTCCCAGCATTACATCCGCACTGCACCTCCTCTCATCATGCTGCATTCGTGCTGCCCACTGCTGCACTGCAACTCAGTTACTGAGAAGTAAGTAATTGATCTCCTAATTTGACCTCCCTTTTGGGCTAGAGACACCCACTGATGCTGAAGCTCCCTCTGTTGCTGACAAGTGCTCCATCTCCGACCTTTGCATTGCTGCAACAACTCCTTGCATCTCACACTGTTGCACACCTCTCTGTGCCATCCTGCACTGGTGTTACACTCCCCTGCCTCTCGCATTGCTGCAGCTTGCTAGCCTCGTGCTGTCTCGAGACTCTTGTACTGTAGCTCTCTCTATCGCTCCTTCCGCATCTGTCTCTACCCACATCAGCCAATCCTACTACTCCTCTTCAGGGCTCCTGTATGAAGGTCTAATCCAAGAGGCTGGGTAGCTCGAGGATCCTACCCCTCATCGTCTGTAGTCCGCCTGACTACAGACTACAGCTCGATGTCTCCCCACTCCCGCTCAAGTGCTGCGTGTTCACTCATGGCATAGTCATTGTCTGTCAAAACTTCTCTCTGCCTGTGTTGGTGCTGCCTTAGTCTCGGAAGACTCTCCCTTACTCTTCTTCCTTGGACACTGGGTCGCATAATGACCCAACTCCCCACAGTGGAAGCACTTGATCTTGGAGAGACCCTTCTTCTTTTGCTTTTCCTGCTTTCCTTCAGATGCTAGGGCAACATCTTCCTCCTCCTGCTTGACTTTGATCCCCTTGCTACTGCTACTCGTCTTCAACTGCCATCTGATCTCTTCTTGGCGAAGAGCAGCCCAAATCTCATCCCAAGGTGGAAGTGTTCCTCTGCCCAGCATACTCTAGACAAATACTTCCCAGTCTTCTGAGACTGCATTCAGGGTCGTCCTCACCATCAATTCCTGATCCGCCGTGGCTTCTATAGCAGTCAGCTGATCTCGGATCTCGTTCAGTCCTCCGAGGAAGGTGCCAACCGGCTCTTCCTTCTTCATCTGATATGACCTCAATTGATTCTGTAGTAACATTCTTCTTTACACAGAGGTATGCTAGTACAATTTCTTGAGAGCCTCCCACATCTCAAATGATGTTTCCTTCTCGGCTATGTGTGGTACTACATGATCCTTGACCCCCTCAAGGATGATGCTCTTGGCCCTTGCCATTGCCTCCTCGTACTTTTTGTTATCATTGGGGTTGACTCGGATAGCTATTACCTTCAAGGCGAAGTTCTTGACACAATTTCTGTCAAGTATGGATAAGACTCTGGCCTTCCAGACTGCGAAGTTTGATGTTTCGTCCAGTCTATCCTGGTTTCTTACTCTGTGTAGTGCCATGATGCTCCTCTACTTCCCTCTTAGAAGTTCTCTGTTCGACTCCTCTGAGTCTCTACTTCCCGTCTGGAAGTTCTCTTCTAGACTCCCTCTATGTCTTGTTTTCCCTCCTGGAAATTCTTCTACTGCTGTCGAGATGCCCCCTACTCTGATCGTCTTGTGCAACCGCACCACTGATTCGAGTTCCTCGGCTAGAAACCCTCGGTAGTAGCTCCTTTGGCCTTGCTCTGTCAAGTACCGTTCTGACTACAATACCTCACCAGCACCACTCTGCAATATTCCCACAGCCTTCTAAACCCCAACAACTTGAAGGTGAGAGCTCCTAGGCTCCGCGCAATCCCGACACCAGCAACCTGGCCTCCTCAGCCAACTGCGTCAACCTTCCCAGCTACTGCGTGGCTCTGCGTGATGCTCCCTTTGCCTTCCTTAGCTTTTGCGCTACCTCTTCTTGGCTCACCCTTAATGACGCAGGCACTGCATCACCCTTCCCTTGTTGCTACTTTGCTAGAAATAGCTTCTGTCACCTCGGGACAACTGTTTTCTGCTGCTATTGCTTCGCTTGATTGATGTCCTTAGTCCTCCTGTGATCTGCAATCACGCTCTGATACCATGTTGAAGTTTCTAAGTTTACTTAGTTAGAAACCCTCCATGCACTTTATCTGATTTATTCCTACCTTCTTGTTATTTTATTTAACAGGTTATTTACAATGTAAATACTGAAAATAAACACTAGTGCATGCTCAACATATTACAAATCAACAACTAAAGGAAACAGAAACAATCACACCATATGACACCATTATTTTTGGACTAATGTCCCCGGAAAAACCCAATTTGGGAAAACCGACGCAGTTATCTGAGGGTTTTCTTGTTAAGCAATATCAGAGTACAATCTGGGTGCCGAAATTGGCCTACCCAATAGAGAATTTACTTGGTAGTAATACCTCTCAGTTTCTGACAAATCACCTGGCTAAAACCCCGGATAAACCTTCGGGTAGCTACTCAACACAATTCTTCTTCAGAAACCCCAGTGTCAACCTTTCTCTGGACTGCGTCAGCCCCTCTCTGCCTAGCGCTGGCCCTGCGTCACCCCGGATGGGTCTGCGTCAGCCTTAGGAGGCCCCGCGTCAACCCTCTGGCCCTCTACGTCAGCAACGTTGGCCTCTCTGATGCTTTGTGCAACTCTCGGCTGCCTCTGTGTGGCCCTACGTGAGCCCTGATTGGCTCTGCGTCACTCTCCTTGGCTACTATGCTGCTCTCCCGGCACTATCTCTGCCTCTCGGTCTCTCTGTACTCAAATGCCCCTCAGCGGCATCTCCCGATCACTGATTCTATTTCTCTTAGCAAAAGCCGCTCTAGAGAATAGAATGACTGATCACTCTGGCGTATTCTCCAAGTGACCCTCAAACTTTTGCTGTTGACATATCAACGACTGAGATTATGTTCCTAATCAACAACTAAGATCAGATCTGGCTTGATCCATGTCTTTTGGACCATTTTAACACAGTTTCATATTAATCCACATTAATATTTTATTTTCCCTAAGTTTAGACTTAGGGACTCCATTAAAAATATTA
>APFE030614047.1:61027-76257 GCA_000404065.3 Pinus taeda
ATTGGAGCTTCCTGCAGCTTCTCGATTGCACCCAGTTTTCCATGTTTCATGTTTAAAGAAGGTTATAGGCGAAAAGTTCCCAGTTCAAACAATATGCCAGAACTTGACGAGGAAGGAAAAATTATATTGGAACCAAAAGCAGTTACAGAAACAAGAACTCGACAGCTACGAAATCGATCAATTTCGGAGTATCTTATCAAGTGGAAGAACTTATCCACTGAAGATTCCACATGGGAGGATAAGAATTTTATACAGAAGCATTTAGAACTTCTCAAGCGTTGAGGACAACACTTTTTTGAAGAAGAGGGGCATGTTGGGTCCCTATAATACTAGTGATTACCCCATTACTATTGTAGTTGTACCCCTTATTAATATTGTTGTGCCTCTATTATCCCCATATTGTTATTAGTGTGCCCCATAGAATCCCTCTATTGTTATTTTTGTGGATTTATATTATTATTGTTAGGTCAGTTGGGTTATATTGTGACTCCTTAAACTCCTATATATAGAAAGGAGGTTTTGTCATTTGAATCATCCAAGAATTGTTCATTTATGTAATGTAAAGGAGGTCGCCCGCTCGAAGAGGCTGAATTCTAAGGCGTTGATCTATCTTTTCTATCTTTTCTTGAGCTGGTTTCATAACATTCTCCGACTGACCCTCAAGCCTCCTCTTATACTTTTCCTGTTGGTCCATCAACGGTCGAGATTAAATCTCTAATCAACGACTAAGATTAGATTTGGCTTGATCCATGTCTTTTGGAACCTTCTAACCCAGTTTTATATTAATACCCATTAATATATTATTTTTCCTAAGTTTAGACTTAGGAACTCCCTTAAAAATATTAATTATTTTAATATCTCCTAAACTGGGTAGAATCTGCCCAAACCATTTCTGGGTCTTGGAGATCCCATGTGCTTTAGCCTTTCCACAATTTTTCATGGCTAGAGCACATTCGATGCTACCCCAAATCAACACTCCCTCTTAGCGAGGACTATGCTCTAGTAATACTCTACACTGAGCATCACTCTGATTATACAACACTGGTACCTCTGATGCTAGGCCTCCCCGCTCAACATCTTTTGCATTGCTGCATCCTGTACTGCTGCCCATGGCTCTACCACTGCCATTGCTGCATCCGTATTGCAACTCCCTCTGCATCCATGCTGCTGTTGGTCCTTTCTCCCAACACTGCATCTGCATTGCAACCCCCTCTCATCATGCTGCATCATGCTACTGCACTGCAACTCAGTTACTGAGAATGTTCCACCAAGTTTCAAGGACGAGGAGGCGAGGGAGCAGGGATATGCAAGAGCAGCCTATGCAAAAGGTCCCCACCAATTTTTAGGAAACGTGGGGGGACGTCGGGGTCTTAAAAACTTATAAAATATAAATCGATGAATCATATATCTAAAACAAATTTAAAACAAAAAGCATGATCATTGATATCATTATCATATAGATTATAATTGTACATCATACATGTAATTTTGTAACTGTATAGTGTAACTACTAGTCTACTAACTTACTAACAATGCATAATGAAAATAAATTATAAAATTATAAATGTTTAAAGTTTTGAACTTTAAAATTTATACCATATTGATGTTCCACTTCCAACTATGAGTATTGAATAATATAAAAGTCAAGTTTGATACATGAGCGGCAATGTTCCGTTTAATGAAGGAGCAAACAGAAGGTTGCTTGGTGATGGCGTCAATGTTCAGTTCAACAAAGGAGCAAACAGAAATGAAATGTGAAATGAACATAATGTAAACCCTTCATGGTCAGTAAACAAATATTAAAAATTACGCTGTTTAAGTTTCATAAAAAAATTTGTGAATTTTTTCTAGGGAAACAACCCCTCAAGACCGCTTAAGACCCTTTTCACCTAGGAAATGACCCCAATTGGAGGAAACGACCCCTTCCAAGTTTCCTCGCGTGCCCTGTTTTTTGGGAGCGTGGGGAAACGTCTCCGTCTTGTTTCCAAGTCCTCGGAGCGCCAGGGAACTAGGAAACTCGACCCCTAAGTAGGGCGACGAGACCCCGTGGAACACTAGTTATTGAGAAGTAACCAACTATTGACATCCTTGTCAGGCTAGAAACACTCTCGACGTTGAAGCTCTCTCTGCTGCTATCAAGTGCTCCCTCTACTGCCTCTGTGCTGTTGCAACAACTCCCTGCCTCTCGCACCATTGCAAACCTCTCTGTGCCATCCTACACTGTTGCAACCTCCTCTATGCCTCTCACACTGCTGCAACCTACTAGCTCTGCGCTGCCTGGGACTACTGCACTGTAGCAGTCTATGCCACTTCATCTGCATCCGTTTCTATTGACATCCGCCAGTCCTGCTACTTCTCACTTTGGAGTTCCCGTAGCAAGGATCTGATCCAAGAGTTTGGGTACCTCAAGGATCCTGCCCCTCATCACCTGTAGTCTTCCTGACTACAACTCGGTGTCTCCCCACCTCTTCTCCAGAGGTACATGAGCACTCATGGCAGAATCGTCATCCTCCTCTATCTCCTTTTCCGCCTTCTCTCGCGCTGCCTTGGAGTCACAACTCGATAACCTACTAGTGGTTAATTTTGACTACATCAACTCTTACGTAGAGTTACAATATAGACTCTTCTAGGGTCTTTTACATCATAAACACGTGGCTAGTTTCCATGAATAATGGGGGTTGGCGCGACATCCTTCTAAATTATAGGTGTGAAAACACGACGGCCAACTTCTAAGTGACATAACTTTTGCATACAAGCTCTGATTACACGCTTCTTCCACCGTTGGAAAGATCTTTGTGTGTATAACAACTTGAAATGGTGTTGTGCCGCAAAAACAAAGCTGTATCCCCAAAAAACATCGTTTGATGACTCGAAACGCCTTAGGAACGTTTTAGATCACGTTTTGCCAAACTGGGTCCCGCCGGTAAAAACAGTCCCATGAGATGATTCCGCCAATTTTTCCACTCTGAATGCATCTAGATGGATGACAAAAAATATAATGATCCAATCCGAATCACAGTTGGAGCCAGATGTTACCCACTAAAAGTGGGTGACCCCATAGGAGATTTTTTCTCCTATATATCTCTTCAACTGGCAATGAGCAGCTCTTGATAGCCACTGATGTAGTCGATATGTTGTGCGATTCGTCTTTGGTCCCTGAATCAACCATATGTCCCCTCACACATTTGTTGAGAGTATTTGTTTGAAGGTGGGCAATCCAACCCAGAAGGTTTGTTTTTCATTGTGCAGTTGGGTGCTTATGCTTGTTTTTCATTGGGCAATTTGGGCATGGATTATTGGGTGACATGGAAGAAGGGGGGGTTTTGATCGAGGTCTTGTTCCCTCACCTTAAATCGGGGGTTAATCCTCAATCCCAGTCTCATGGGATCTCTCCTATTGGCTTATGGCTCTAGGATGTGCACTACTTGGAAAACCCCGATTTTGGTAACGTGGTCCTGTTTTTGCATTTTACATTTTTCACTCCCCTCTGCACATTACAAGCCCTATTTGATCATCTTCCTTCTCTGGGTCGACATGACCACTGGGTCCACAAGAAATTGACTACCCCCTCCTGTTGTCCACATGTCTGGGTCGAACTTGGAAACGTTGCACCAAAGGTTGATGTAGTTAAAAGAAAATCAAAATCATATCATGGCCACAAGCAAGAAACAAAAGAAAAAAAATTATAAAATGCAAAAAAATGGTTGGGACATTTAAATAGCACATGGGCAAAAGCCTAACATGAGCTCTACCCCTATCATTATGGCCATCACCTTGGAAAAGTAAATGCCGTTTTAGCTCATGTATCCACGATTTCTCCCTCCTACATGTATACACCCAATATGTGGACATTCCTCATCATTGCCACCCTTGAACCCATGGCATTTGGCCTTGAGACCCCTGTGTCCCCATCGACCCCATCATCATTCACACTACACCTACTGGTTGAAGGATGTACCTCGGACCTGTCTTTCCTTTTCGAGCATTGGGAACACCTAATAGGGTTGTTTATTAGCCGCTTCTATCTAGGGAGGTAACACTACTTCGAGTCCAAAACCTCGAGTTTGGAACGAAAACCCCATATGAAGTCTCATTGTGCCCTTGAATAACATGTTTTTTTCACTTAGATGCACTCATGAATTATCGTATCTGAAGATGAGGAAGCACATTGGACATTATATGTAACTGGTAGGTGGTTTCGTCATGGGATGGGCAACTTAACTGGACCCTAAGCCCACCAGATGATCATATTTATCCCGCTAGGGGGAAGCGTTGAGAGCCATGGGACTCCCATCATGTGCAGAACATCATTTCACACCATGGGCACCCTCAACAGTCTACCCATTGCCCTACATTATTCACGAGGTGATGCACATGGGCCAACATGCCCCAACTGGCTTAGCAATGTACAACACATTGTTTGGCAGTTGACTTGAGGCCTAAAGGAAGATTTTTTCACCCTTGTGTGACATGGGAGGGGAGGTGCCATCATCAAAGCTCTCATTTGGAGCATTGTATAGGCTTATCTATCGTCATGAGGCCCATGAAACCAACATTTGTGCCCCAAACCCACTTTGGGGCCCCGCATGATGACTGGCATGGAAAATTAGGGGACATCTCGAATTGGTGATTTATGGAGTCCTCTCTCTCATCTTGGCACCTAGAGGACTCAACGTGGCTCTCCATCGGCCCTAAATCAGCATGATGTCATCAATTCGGCTAGCATTTGGAAGGCTAATTCATAAGGCATGTTTCCTGCACATTATTTTAATATTTTGGTGGCTAATTAGGCTAATTCGACTTAGTGAGTCTCATTAAATAGACCTAAGTCTCATTTGTGAGAGATCATCATCATCGTTTGGATTCTTCTCTTGTAAAAGAAATCACACTTTTTGTTAGGAGCTACTAGAGACTCTTTTGATGCATTTTGATATATGGATATGATTCACACTTCTTCTTTGGAATGTATTCTTGAATGGTGGATGGATTGTTAATGAAAATATATATATATATATATATATATATATATATAGATATATATATAATATATTATATATAATATATATATATATATATAATATTAATAGTAAAAATAACATAAATAATAATAGACATAAACAATGATTAATTAACTAATAATTAGTAGTGAAGAGGCATGTCTCTATATACATGACTATTTGTGAAAGGGTACCTACCTGGCTATATATATAGGACTCTCACCCTCACTTGTAATCATCTCATCAATTCTTTTATATATTGTTCAATATTCAATTACTTGTCCTACAATGGTTGTCTTTGTCTTCGAAAATTCTAAAGATTATCGCTGCGTATACGGATCTTGTTTGTTACATTGGTATCAAAGTGTATATGAACTTTGTTCGTTACATTGTTATCAAAGCATTCTTTTGAGTATATGAACTTTTTTTGTTAGATTGGTATTAAAGCATTCCTTTGAGCATACGAACTTTGTTTGTTACATTGATATCAGAGCTGTTCGATTCTCTGGCCGTTCCAACGCTGCAGAGAACCAGTCCAATCTGGACCTTGGCCATCAACATTCCGTCAACCTTGTTGTCATGTAATTGTAGCGTTTCACTCACAGTTTGGAGTTTCTCCGTTTCTCAGTTTAAAAAACAAAATTGGAAAAAGAAATTATAAATAAAAATGTTAAAAAAAAATTATAAAAGAAAAGAGTTTGAAAAAAAGATAAAAATTTCAGGAAAAAAGAGATTGTAGAAAAACAATTATTAGATTTTTTTTTCAAATAATATATATATATATATATATATATATAATATAATATAAGAATAACATTACCTGTCTAGGAACAATGGTAGATGCTGCCATCTAAGTTGCACGAAACGGGGAAACGGGGAAGCGAAACGAAACGCGGAAGCGAAACGAAACGCGACCTCCCAAAATTTTGGAAACGGGGAAACCGAAAAATATAATAATAATAATATAATATATATATATATATATATATATATATTAAAACATTTAAAAATTATTAATATATATATGTGCAATCATCATGATGAGAGAATGAGGAGGCACTGCTATTTTATAACTTTAGAAATGGTTTCTAGAAGTGATTAGAAAACCCTAAAAAAAATTAAAAATTAATTAGAATTTTTTTTTTTTTTAAAAACAAGTGTTATTTTGTGGGAAACGGGGCCCGTACAGCGTGGAAACGCGTTTCCGTCCGTGGAAACGCTTGGAAACGTGTGGAAACGCGCCCGTACGGACGGAAACGCGTTTCCACGCCGTACGGTACGCGGAAACGTGTTTCCGTTTCGTTTTCGTACGGAAACGGACCCTAGACCCACGTTTCCTGCAACTTAGGCTGCCATACACAGCAGACAACCTTAACAACAAACCGTCCGATCGACCATTGATAGACCCACCTTAGATGCTATATAGTCACCCGTTGCCGTGGAAATGAATTCGTTTGAACCCGTTGTGAGTCCCTCCATCCTTGCTGCTGTTCGAGCACATCCACGTCCATCACGACTCCGCCATCGTCGCATTGTACAAAGTCGTTGCTCCAGTTCCATCAGCCGTGATAGCCACACACCCAATATCGATAATTATGCCAACCACCCAAAGGAAAGAAAAGGGTCAGCAAACCCCTTCTACTCGCTGTCATTTCACAGAGTTTGTGACCATTTTGCCTACATCACCTAATTTGATTATTCGTTAAAGTATATCAAAGACATATATTGATTGCACACCAAAATTGAAGCCAACAAAATAGTACCAGAATAATAAAGAGTCGTGACAGTGGAACCTAGAATTAACTTACGGGCAAGGTTATTGAATTTTTGGAGATTTAATATATTCAAAAGGCATTGAGTTTATAAAGCGAGTACCATATATAAAGATTAAAAGGGCATATTATTCAAGGCGTATACGATAAAACGTGCATTAAAAAATTAAGTGGATGTCAAGAAGATTATAAAGGGTATGGTATATTATACAAGGTGTATATAGTAAAAGGTGGATTTTAAAAATCTAGTGGGATTAAAAAAATTAAGTGGAAGTCAAGAAAATTATAACGGGTATACTATATAAGGTGTAAAAAGTAATATGTGGACTAGAAAAAAACAATTGGAAGTCAATATATTTAAAAGAAAATATTTATTTATATTAAATAAAGAAGTTGCCTTTTAAAAATAAAAAAAATAAAATAAAGGAAAAAAAGATTAAGGTGAAAATTAAAGCGGTGATATATACTAAAAAACTCTTGTAATATTGTTGATATATATTCCAGTGATATTTAAAAATTAAAAAAATCAAAAGGGATTACTTTTAAAATCCTAAACTCATCTCGATTAAATAAGTAAACAAAATTATAAAACTGATTTGAGAAAGGAGTTCAAGAAAAAACAGAATATGAGGTCCACACAACAATCATTATTTTGGACTAAATGGCCATTTTGTATAACATACATTGAATATCCATGGATTCATAAAAATGCGAATTATGTTGTCCAACATGTGGAAAGTTATTTAATGCAGAAGAATGTCAATATGATGAACTGATTGAAATGATGGAATGAGAGGCTTGCGAAGGTCAAGAAGTCCAGGGAAAGAAAGAAAAAATTAGAAAAATAAAAGGGATGTGTCAAGAAATTCAACGAGATTCTGTTAGAGAAGGAAGAAGAAAATTCGCATTTAAAAAACCTAATCAAAGGTTATTAGAACAAATCAAAGATCTAAAAGATGAGAAGCTTAAAAGTTAAAACATTGAAAATAAGGTTGATGAATCAAAAACCAAAGAACTCGTGTTTGAGAAACCATAATCAAAGTCTGCTCACTCAAACTAAGAAACTTAGGGATGATAAGAAATCACTAAAAAACAAGTTAGAAAAACCACTCACGAAAGAAGTATCAAAGTCTTTAGGCACAACAATCGAAGTCGAAGAAAAGGGAACAAACATAGATCCCATTAATCTCACAGTTCAAACAAATCCAAATCCAACTAAAGTGAGGACGTACTTAGAGGTTACAATTCAAATGATGGAAACTCCAAGTGATGATTTAGTAGCCAACTCAACAACATCAGTACTTGAAGAAAATCAGGAAATTATCTCACACATGTTAAAGAAAGGTCAAATAAGAAGAACTTGTTATCTACATCTGAATCACAAGAATAGACATCTTGATCAATCTACAAATCTATATCACTCAGAACATAAACAACAAACTTATGTTCCGAAGAATATTGAATTGTGCACATGTAATATCCCATTTCAGGGATATTCCCCAAAACCCCAGTAAACTCCAACCAAATAACACACAAGTGATGTAGTAGCCGGGAAGCTCAAAGTGACGTAAATAACAGTGATGCAACATACAATAATATAAACACGGAATACAAGCAGATACTCAAGAAATGCAGAGAGAAATGCTAAGCCAGGAGGTGATCAGAAAGATAGCACCTTGACTTGCTCAAGGCAAGTGAAGAAATACACTTAGAATAGCAAGGAAATGGCTTCTCTCTGAACTGCATCCAAGCTGTCAGAGAAATGCTGTGCTGCTGCTACTGCTGGAATCAAATGAGGATTTGGGGCTGTTCCCCTCCTCAGAAAATGCTGAAACTCTTGAATCAACCACTACTCAATAAACTCAGAAAAGCCCAGAAAGCTTTTCCAAAATGGTTGACCCCCAAAAATCACCCCCTTGAGGATCCACGCAATTCCTCAAGGCTCTGCGCTGCCACTGAATAGAACCCTCCAAAATTCTACCCGAATCTCTGCCAAAATCCTCCAATATGCAAGGGCTAATCCCCTGCTCAATCTCCTAGCTGAAATCCTCCACAAAACCCCAATCCAAAATTGCTACCTAGAAAGACTGCGTCATCCTCTCTCAAGACTGCGTAGTCATCAAAATGCTTAGCTCCTCCTCAATCCCAAAAATCGATCGTCTTGCAACAGACTGCTGAAAGCTACCTTGCCCGAGTAGGCACTTGAAGTCCCCCGGGGCTAGTTGTGAGATCTCCAAACGGAGACACTCAATGCACTAAACAGTGCTGCAGATAAGCTAAACAACCGGCGTGCTTTAAGTCGAAGTGACTAGTTCAAATGCAAATAATCGAATACCAAAATGAGGAGGCTCCTCTCTCCTTTATAGCGTTGGCCTATCTCAACCCTAAGGCCCATCTCCTCCAACATAGCCTCCCTCTTGCCACGTGCTCCTATCCATCTGTGCAGTCCCTCCAAGTGTCTACGTGGGCCCCTCCTCTACGTGGTTCTTTGGCCCCCTTGGCTCCCCCTTTAAGTCACAACTTTGTGCTACTAGGGAGTGACTTTATTTAAAAAGTGAGTTATGTGCCCCCTTTTCTCACCTTTTTATTTATTAATAACTATAGAAAACAAAATTGAGCAAAATCGAATATTCCAATTAGCCATGGCTAATTAGGAATATTACAACTCCCCTGACAAAATGTTGCTTGTCTTCAAGCAACTGAAGGGATGGATGCTGCAAAATTTTCTCACTCTCCCAAGTGGCATCCTCATCCGGTAAATTCTTCCAACTCACCAAGAATTCCCGGATCGTCCTGCTCCGCAGCTGCCTCTCCCTGGTATCAATAATAGCCTTTGGTTGCAATACTAAATGCCCCTCATCATCTGTGGGTGGTAGCTCATCTGTCACTGTCACATGCTGTCCCAATGCCTTCTTCAGGCATGATACATGAGCGGGGCTTGAGCTTCTCAGCCCCCTTCTGCTTTAGCGATGACTGTCGGTATGGCTGTAATCGTAGGTAGACCAAGTCCTCTACCTTAAACTGTCTCTCCACTCGACCCCTCTCAGCATACAGCTTCTGCTGGTTCTGTGTTGTAGCCATATTATCCTTGAGAGCTCGGAGAATATCCTGACTCTCTTGGATCCAAATCTTGGCTCTCGGAGCCTTGCTAGCACCAAACATCACGGCAACAAAAGATAAAGGATTATATCCATACAAAGCATAGAATGGTGACATACCGATGGACATGTGATGTGTAGTGTTGTAGCAGTACTCCCCCAGATGCAACCACTTCAGCCGTGCTCTCTGTTGCCCATTGACATAGTTACGCAAGTAGCCCTCTAGCCACTTGTTAACTATCTCTGTCTGCTCGTCTGTCTGTGGGTGATAACTGGTACTCGTCAACTCCGTCCCCACTTGCCGAAAAAGCTCCTGCCAAAACCCACCCATGAAATGGCTGTGCCTGTCACTGGTGATGGTCTTAGGAAGACCGTGTAGCCTGAAGACCTCTCTGAAGAACAACTCGGCCACCTGCGTTGCTGTGTAGTGTGCGGATATGGCGAAATAATGTGTGTACTTTGTCAGTCGATCAACGATGACAAAGATGCAATCCTTGCCTTGTACCATGGGAAACCCTGTGATGAAGTCCATCGAAATACATTCCCATTTCCCCTCCGGAATGGGAAGAGGCTGCAATAATCCTGCAGGATGGTTCATCTCCCCCTTTTCCCTCTGGCAAACATCGCACTCTCGGACATGTTGGAGTACGTCCTCCTTGAGGCCCTTCCATGAGAACCTCTCTCTAATGGCCCTGTAGGTTTTGGTAAACCCCTGATGGCCGACCAATGGTGAATCATGTCATGCCTGAAGTATATTTTTCTTGAGCTGAAATCCCTCAGTTAAGAAGATCTGGTCCCTGTACTAGATGATCTCATCGACCACCCTGTACCTGTCATCCGCCACCTGCCCATCCAGAACCTCACATGCAAATCTGTCCTTGGAGTACTCTACTAAGAGTTGAGCCCTTCAGTCTGTGTCCAAGCTCATAAGAGACAACGTGGCTGGTCTACGTGAAAGAGCATCTGCTACCACGTTGTTCTTACCCTTGACATACTCGATGTCAAAGTCATACGCTTGGATCTTACTAATCCACTTCTGCTGCCTCTCTTGCAGCTGTTTCTGCTCCAAAAAGAACCTGAGGCTGTTGTAATCAGTCCTCACCCTGAACCTGTTACCCACTAAATACTGCCGCAACTTGGCCAATGTATGCATGATGGTCAGCGTCTCCTTGTCGTATATAGAATACAACTTCTCGTGCGGAAGGAGCTTCCGACTCTTAAAGGCTATAGGGTGACCTCCTTGCATCAATACTGCGTCGATCCTCTCTCCCGACGCATCATATTCCAAAACAAATGGCTGCGAAAAATCCAGCAATGCAAGCACTGGGCAGCTGCTCATAACCTCCTTGAGCCTGTCAAAAGCTTGCTGCATTGTATCCGACCAACTGAATACCCCCTTCCTCGTCAGATCTATCAGGGGTGCAGCAAGCTGTGAGAAACTCTTGGCGAACTTTCGGTAGTAAGTACAAATGCCAATGAACCCTCAGAGTTCTGTCACGTTCCTTGGCTCCGACCAATCTCTGATGGCCCTGATCTTCTCCTCGTGGACACTCACTCTGTCCACCCCTATGATGTGTCCCATGTATAACATCTCCATCAACCCAAACTCACACTTGGAGAGCTTGGCATAGAACTGCTGCTCCTCCAAGATGCACAATACTGTCTCAATGTGCTGGAGATGCTCCTCCCAAGTCCTGCTGTAAATGAGGATATCATCAAAGAACACCAACACAAACTTCTTTAAGTGACTGCGGAAGATGTGATTCATGCAGGACTGGAATGTAGCTGGGGCATTGGTTAGCCGGAAGGGCATCACCAAAAACTCAAAGTGCCCATAGTGACATCTGAAGGCGGTCTTGGGAATGTCTTGTTCCCTCACTCGAATCTGATGGTACCAAGATCTCAAATCAATCTTTGAGAAGAACCATGCTCCTCTCAACTCATCCATCAACTCATCGATCCTGGGTATGGGGTACCTGTTCTTCAGTGTCTTCTTGTTCAGGGCTGTGTAGTCAATGCACATCCTCAATGTGCCGTCCTTCTTCTTCACCAACACCACATAAGAAGCAAAAGGAATCGTGCTCGACCGAATGTGCCCAAGATTCAGCAACTCCTGAATGGCCCACTCAATCTCATCCTGATAGGCCTTGGGATGCCTATAGGGGGTAGTAATCACTGGCTGTATGCCCTGCTCAAGCTCAATGGTGTGCTCACACCCCTGGTCCGGCGGCTGTCCTGGCGGAATCTCCCCAAACACTATGGCATACTGGTCAAGGATGGACTGTATCTCTGGGTGCACTGTCTGCCCTGTATTCCCTATCTCGGATGCACGTAGCTCCACTGGCCACTCTACGCCTCCCTTCCGGAAGACTGCCTCCATCCGATGAGCCGAAACAGTTTGAGGCGGATATGTGTGCTGTCCCCGTATCTTCTCATGCCTCCCTGTCTTCTCATCATCCCACTCCATCTCTAGGGCCTTCCAGTCTGTCATGACCTTCCCAAGAGTGATAAGCCACTGAACACCCAGTACTATGTTGGTGTCCGGAATATTGACCACAAAAAAATCGTCAGTCAGTGTGTAGGTGCCCATCGTCACTGTAACTCTGGGACATAATGAGCACATACCATGGTCTGATCTCCTGGGACCAAAACTGAAAATCCATCAAAGCTCTCTGTCTGTATATCTCTTTGCTCAACCATCTGTGCATCGATGAGGTTGTGGGTTGCCCCACTATAAACCAAAACTGATACTCGTTGGCCATGTACTGTCCCCTGTACGTGCAACGTCAAATACTTGGGAACTCCTCGCAATGCTACAAGGGCCCCTCCGGTAGGTGCAAAAGCTGCACCACCTGCTGCTGGTGGTGGAGGTGGTAAAGGACCATGCACGTCATGACTATCTCTTGCCTCCACATCATCCTCCTCATCTTCTTCCCTGCTGCTCTCGGAGAAGACCTCAATAAAGTGTGCTTTTCCAGCAGCACATCTATGTCCTAGTGCCCACAGCTCTGGACAGGTAAAGCACAACCGCTTCTTCTTCAACTCCCTCCTGGCGTCATCATCAATCTGTGCTCATCCTGGATTCCCCTTTGGAGGCGGAATCCTCACATCCTTCCCCTTAGGCTGGAAAACCTTTCTCTGGGGGTAAGGTGTCCGGGTCCTGGGTAAGGCATTCTCGGGTCATGCTGATAGCATCTTGGAGTGTGGCTGGTCTAGTGGACCTGACTAGACCCCGAAGTGGCTCTACTAACCCCTCAACAAACATGTAGATCCTCCATGCCGTGGATAGATCTGGCACCATCACTGAAATCCTCAAAGAGATCTGCAATGTAGGTCTTTGGGTTCCTTGTCTGTTTGAGCCTTGTCAGCTCAACAAAGTGTTGTTTCGGATCCCTCCGGTCAAACCTCTCCATCAATCTCATGGTGAACTCGGCATATGTCGTCACTGTGGAATGTCCGAGTGTAACCATCCGATGGAACCACCAATCCTGGGCCTCACCATCCAAATGTAATGTCACCACCTTGATGGCCTCTGTCTCCGACATCTGGTTAAGCTCGAAATAAATGTGCAACTTTTCCACCCAAGACCTTGCCGAACTGTTTGATGAACCATCAAACGTAGGCAAGTGGAATCTACTAGCTGTGCGGTGGGTGTCCCCATCGTGATAATGCTAGTATCCTCTGTGATGGTCGTGGGGTCTACTATCCTGCTGGAGCTGAACAAAGTCTCTGAATGAGAGCATCCCTGAGCTCCTGCCCATGGGCCTGGTACTTTGCAAAATAATTGCCCATATGACCGGGCTCTGCCTCCTGTTGGGCTCTGGCCCCTGTGTCTGTTCCTAGGAAAGTAGGCATGGTAGAGCGTGTAGGGGCATGTGAGGCCATCTGCTGAGTAGTATCACGCTGAGTGGCACCTTGCTCTGGAAAATGGTGGGATGTACTCGATCCCGCACTAACCTGGAAAACCTGTGGGTTCTCACGCTATCTAGCCTCTACTGCCGCGAATCTCTGCCCCATCACCTTGATTTGCCTCGACAGATCCTGCACTGATTTGAGGAGCATGTCCGCAAATCTCTTCTCATCCTCATCTACCATCGAATCCTCCTGCTCTGCATCCACCACAGGCTCCTTCTGTTCTACATCCACCACAGGCTCCTCCTGTTCTGTGTCCACCACCTAAACACAGTCTCCCTCTCCGTAGGTGTTCTCCAACCTATGCTCAATATCTCTGTATTTCCTACCTCTGTAACAGATGTAGGGCTTCTCCCTCGATGTCATCGACTGCTAGCTGCACAGGCTGAGCCAGATCTATGCTCTAATACCATTGTAATATCCTGTTTCCGGGATATTCTCCAAAACCCCAGTAAACTCCAACCAAATAACACACAAGTGATGTAGTAGCCGGGAAGCTCAAAGTGACGTAAATAACAGTAATGCAACATACAATAATATAAACACGGAATACAAGAAGATAGTCAAGAAATGCAGAGAGAAATGCTAAGCCATTTTATTATACTGAGTAATGGAATGAGTACAAGAGGTGATCAGAAAGATAGCACCTGGACTTGCTCAAGGCAAGTGAAGAAATACACTCAAAATAGCAAGGAAATGGCTTCTCTCTGAACTGCGTCCAAGCTGCCGGAGAACCAATGTTTTAAGAACCGGCCGGGTCAACACCAACCCGGTCGAGTTGGTCCGGGTCATTGGCCTGGCATCGAAACGGTGGCCAACCCGGTTCGGCCGGCCGAGTCAGCAATGACTCGGCCGAGTCACTCAATGACTCGGCCGAAACGACCGGGTCCGCAATAAAACGGCCGGGTTGCTGGGCGGTTCAATCTGGATGCAAAACAAAAAATTTCACTTGTTTTTTGTGGATTTTAAATTGGTTTTAGGGTTGGTTTGGACTCCAAACAGTTATGTAATAATGCCAATAGATCTTTGGGGTCCATATCCCCCTCCCAAAACCTATTTAACTCACCCAAGAGCTCTCATTCTCTCACAACAATCTTATGCATTTGAGTGAGAGTCTTCTTTGAGAGTTAGTGAGCAATTCTTGAGCTTGTTTTGGAGCAGCAGTGAGGAGTCTTGGAGGAGCATTGTAGCTGGAGTGAGGAGCTTCTTGGGCAGCATTGAGGAGCTGATTCTTGGAGCAAGCTTGAGGAGGCAGTTTGTGCCTGGAGGTATTTTTTTTCACCTCTATAAATCTGTTTTTGCTTAGTAAATTTGAGGTGCATATCTAGAAAGCTTAGAGACTGTTTTTTGTCAAATAAATGAACATTGAATCAAGGTTTTTTTTTTTCATTTTCAGATTGTTTGCTTTCATTTCCTATTCCAAAAATGGCACCTAAAGCAAGAGATGTTGC
>APFE030614047.1:90530-104624 GCA_000404065.3 Pinus taeda
AATACCATGCATCATTACCATGGTTTCCTCATACCATCAACTAATATCATGGGCCTCTTAACTACTTGTGGTCCCTTACATGACATGGGTTAACCACCTTATTTATTACTATGGCCCATCCCATTATTACATTATTACCTTGGGTACCTCCCTTGGTACCCCAGATTATCCCCCCTAGGTATATAACAAAAATGCTTACCTCATATTTGATAATTTGATGATGATGTTGAGCATGATGGAAAGAGGGAGCTATGAGAACCTCAATGATATTAAATTTTGATAAATGATCGTGTTTCCATGATGAAGTTTTGAAAGGTCTAAATTCTCTTATTAATTGCTTAAGCAAAAATGAAGAGCCTGTGTAACTAAAAGAATAAGATAGTTGATGGAGTTGTCCCCTAGTTACTTGGATAAAGGAAAGTGTATATTTCCATAGTTGAGAGGGAGCTTGAAGAGAAGTGAACAACTTGATGAAAAGGCCATGAGAATCTTTGAAATCGAAGAATGGTTGAAACAATACTAACGGTTATTCATGAATGATAAAGTTGTTTTTGGAAGAATTGTTGAGGCTGAGTTTCATGTTGCTGGAAAAGTTGAAGAAGTAAAGCTTCCAACTAGATGCATTTGATATGATGATAAATTAAGCAGCATCAGTATATTTGAGGATCCCAGAGGTTTGTGTTAACTTGTATATATATTTGAAAGTTTATTGCTAATTGGGATTGTGATTGTACAGGTTAATCTCTCCATAAAAGGGTTGAACATTTTTGACGCATGTTGGAACTAATGGACACATGATTTAGTTTATAGGGAGAGATGAAGCTTCTTCGGGCAACAAGATGCTTGGGAGGACATCTCACTAGCTTGTGATGATGTCTAGATCCCGAAGTAGGGAGGGTGGCATTGGTCTTGAAGCTCCGACCTTGGATACGCACCTAGATCCCTAGTTTGGTGTTAGAGTTGAACCCTGATGGTACTTATAGAGGTTGAAGCTTGGAACACACCTTAGACCCACCCAATTAGATACTTTGGTCAAGTATCTATTATGTAGCACTACATGTGTTGTGACTCTTCATAAAGCACATCATTTTGATATCTTTCATGTACTTATGTATATATGTAATTATGAACACCTCCCTAGTTAAGAGGGAGTGTTGAAGAATGTAACTAGTGTCGATCTTCATTATTGTATTTGAGTTAAGATGTATTGTATTTGCCAAAAGAAACAAAAAGAAATTCTATTATAAAAGAAAAATTATTTATTAAGCATGGGTTTCATGCTTTATTATTTTATTTTTTAGGTCAAAGCCTCCATTATATTAGAATATTTCTAATATTAGTTTAATGCTCATTCTTCTAAATTGTTGCTACTTTCTTTTCTTTAGCAGTTTCTTAGATGAAACTGAATCTCATATAGAAACTTGATGTTTCTATCTTTGTAAAATATCTCTGTATTATTATTGAGTATTCAGCTCAATCAATTCATTGAATTCTTTTGAAAAACCATATGCGTGTTTCACACTGTTTTATGGTATCAGAGCAGGTTTTTGAGTTATTTTTGTCATTCATTTCTAAGATCGAGTCCTCTGTAAGCCAGGTAGCCTTCACTGAGTCTCAGCTTCGGCTTTGCTCATCGTGATAAACGCTTACAGTCGTCCATCTCGATACAGAAGTGAATAGGTCGAAATAATTCTTCAGTTATTGCTCTCAGGTTTTTAGATTCAATCTTTTTCAAGATCCGGAAGCTCTCGGATTTTGTCTGGCTCATACACAGTCTCGAAATTCCTTTGTGGCCGGTCCAGATATCGGATCGTGGCTTCCACTCTGCAGCATCACCAGCAATTTTTTTTCGCACTCAAAGCACGCCCGTCAAAAATCGTGCTCAATCTGCGTGAGGATAAATCGGCTCTGTGCATCCTGTTGAATGTATCGATCGGGAAACTGGACGGCGAACAGCGGTTAAAAATTTTCAAACTCGGGGTTCCAATATATATCAGTGTGTATATCAGTGCGTATCGATTACTCAGCATTAAACGCCGAGTGTAAGTGCGCACTGCTCCGGTGCCATTAGTGCGAGGACGTGGAGTCTACGTGGATTGAATTCCAGAAAATCGCACGTATTGTGGATTGAACCTCCGACCTGGGGTTATATAACCAACGGGCTCACATCATATGTCGGGAGGCCACCACCAAATCGCAGCGCAGACGTCTACCTCAAGCCCGGCTCCTCCCTCGGTCTCCACGTAAGCTCGGCCTCCAAAACACGTGATTCAATATCCTTCAACCTCCGCCTACTTTTCCTTGACGCAAATGCACTTCTCCACAATCTTCCGTATGCTCGGGTAATTTCAAAAATTTTTTTTCATAGCACTGCTACAGCAGAACCGTATCGATAATTTTTTTTGTGCGGAAAATTTCTGTGTGTTATTTCTGTATACCTGTGATAAAAGGACTGTGGCATTTCTTCTGTGGAGGAGGTCCAAATATTCACTGTAAAGAAAAACTGAGATTCTGAGATTGAAATCCGCTATCTAGTTCTAATTTTCTGTGGAGAAAATCCTGTGATACATCTTCAGTACGGTGAAAGAAATTCGACCTCAGACCTGGTTGACAGTTGCTTGACACATTCATGTTTATATTCTTGAAATATTTCTGAGCAGCAGAATTAAAAGGTTTTAAAAGCCGGTATAAACCAGATTTTTTTAAAGTGTCTCGGGTGCAGATCGTGACCAGTCCTGAAGCAGCACTAATTTTCTTTGGGACATTTCTCTCAGCTGTGTTTTAACTAAACTATTCGCTGAGTCATTTCTGCTTGAAAGAAGGATGGCGTCATTAACCAATCTAATGCTGGAAGGTAGTCAACGCTTCAATGGCACAAACTACAACATCTGGAAGCAAAGAATGTTAACCATTTTTGAATATAGGCGCCTTGACCAGCTTGTTCTCAACAAGGAGCTCCGTCCTGGTACAGCTGGCACTGACCAAGACAAGTTTGATGATCGAAATCGCGAAGCAGTTATGCTCCTCAAGCTCTCTGTCGCTGATGATCAGTTACCTCAGATTCCTTCTGGCAAGACTGCTGCTGAGATCTGGCAACTATTGAAGGATCTTCACGAGACATCCGACAAAAGCCGAGCCTTCTTTCTCAAAAATCAGTTGTTCTCCATTATGATGGACGAACATATATCTCTACAGGAACATCTCAACAAGATTAAAGATATTCGAGATCAGCTAGAAGCCATTGGCCGCACCATGGAGGAAGAAGATCTGGTAGTCATCACCCTAAAAAGTCTACCACCATCTTATGAGCACTTCATCGAAACTTTAAACATTACTGCCACTAATGTTGATCTAAAGTTTCTAGATTTATGTACCAAACTTATGCAGCAGGATCGATGGAAACAACAGTTTGGTGGAGGTGCAGCATCAGCTTCTTCAGAAAATGCCTTTGCGGCCAAATATCCGTCATATCAGCAGAAAGGTTCTTCTCAGTCATTTGATCCTGCTAGGAAGAAAACTGTGCAGTGTAACTACTGTCACAAATTTGGTCACACAAAGAAAGATTGCCGACAGAGAATTGCTTCTGAACAGAAGAAACAGGGAGGAATTCATCAGACAGCAAATGTAGCAGAACATTCCGAGCAGACAGATTCTGCCTTTTATGCTTTTATGGCTAAAAGGTCTTCAGATCATATTCCATCATCTGCCTGGTACATTGATTCTAGTGCATCACGCCATTTCTCTCACAGGCGTGACTGGTTTATTGATTTTTCACCTTTCAGTGATTCCGTGGTATTTGGAGGAGGTGAAAAATACACAGTAGATGGCCGAGGTACAGTCCAAATCCAGTCTGGTGGACGCACTCTTATCTTCCTGAATGTATACTATGTTCCTGGGATGGAAACTAATCTGCTGTCCGTCAGTCAGATTATGAGGAACTCTCCTCAGCTTGATATAGTTTTCAGTTTGCACAAATGCTCTATTATCGACAGAGAGAAAAATCTTACAGTTGCTGTTGGCCTAGAAGATCATGGTCTATACAGACTTCTTGACACCGGTGATTTTCCAGAAGTGGCTCTAGCAGCTCGTGCTTCTCCCATCAGCACTCTATGGCATCAGCGATATGGGCACCTAAACATGCAGTATCTCTCTCAGCTTTCTCGGGAAGAACTTGTGACAGGATTACCTGATATTCAGACTCAGCAGTTGGGCATATGCGGCGCATGTCAAGCTGGAAAACAACATCGGTCTTCATTCACAAATGGCGAATCCTGGCGAGCATCTAAGGTACTCCAGCTAATTCATGTTGATATTTGTGGGCCCATGAAAACATCTTCTATCACTGCTTGCAAATATTTTCTGCTTATTGTAGATGATTTCAGTAGAAATATGTGGGTTTATTTTCTAAAAAATAAATCTGATGCATTTAGTATATTTCAGAAGTTTAAAATCTTAGTGGAAAAAGAATCTAGCTGTGATATCATGACCCTTAGAACAGATAACGGGGGGGAATTTTGTTCTTCTGCTTTTTCCACCTACTGTGCTACTCATGGCATAAAACGCCAGTTCACTACCCCCTACACCCCTCAGCAGAACAGTGTTGTTGAACGCCGCAACCGCACGGTTGTTGAAATGGCTCGCTCCATGTTGCAGCACAAGAATATTCCCAACAAATTTTGGGCTGAAGCAGTATTTACTGCGGTTTATCTCCTTAACAGATCCCCTACTCAGGCTGTTAAAGGGAAAACTCCCGAAGAGGTCTGGTCTGGTCGTAAGCCTAAGATCAGTCACCTCAAGGTCTTCGGCTCAATTGCATATACTTGGATTCCAGCTGCTAAACGCTCTAAACTGGATTCCAAAAGCCAAAAACTCATGATGACAGGGTACAGTGATCACCACAAGGCTTATAGACTAATTGATATTGCTACTGGTCGTCTTAGCTTCAGTCGCGATGTGGTATTTGATGAAGACAGAGGATTCTTTCAGTCCTCTTCTTCTGAGCAGTATCCTACAGATCAGCCTCACAGTGTTCTTCTTCCGGTAGGTCCACCTGATGGGAGGGATGATACAGTATCAATGTTTGATAATACACTGCCAGAGCATCCTCCGGAAAATAACTCTTCTCTTGCTGCTCTTATTGCTCCTGACCCCTCTTCTTCTACTACTAATGTTAGTTCATCCACTCTTCGACCAAAATGGTGGGCTAAAACTATTGGTGATCTTCGGGATGATGAGCTTCTTGAAGGACGCACCTCTAGACATAAGAGCACTCAGCAGTCTACAGTAAATTTTGCGCTTATGGCTAATATCCACAGTACCTTTGAGCCTCAATCTTACTCAGAGGCTAAAGGTACACCTGAATGGGAACAGGCTATGGACGCTGAATTTCAGAGTCTTCAGAAAAATCATACATGGACCCTGTCTGATCTTCCTGCATGGAAAAAGCCCATTAGCTGCAAATGGATCTATAAAGTAAAGTACAAAGCCAATGGAACTCTAGATAAGTATAAAGCTCGTCTTGTGGCTCGAGGATTCTCTCAGAAGGAAGGAATTGACTATGAGGAGACGTTTGCCCCTACAGCCAAAATGAGTACCATACGTCTTGTTCTTGCCCTAGCAGCTCAGTTTAAATGGAAAGTTCATCAGATGGATGTAAAAAGTGCTTTCCTAAATGGTGATTTACAGGAAGAAGTCTACATGACACAGCCTCCAGGATTTAAGATTGCCGGTCAGGAACAAAAAGTGTGTAGATTAGCTAAAGCTCTCTATGGACTAAAACAAGCTCCTCGGGCTTGGTACATGAAAATTGATCAATACCTGACAGATCATGGTTTTCAGAGAAGCCCATCTGATGCAAATCTGTATATCAAAAACACTGATGATAATATCTTGTTTGTGGTTGTCTATGTAGATGACCTTATCATTACTGGCAGCTCTGCACATTTGATCCATGAGATCAAACAAGACTTATGCAGAACTTTTGATATGACAGACTTGGGACTTCTTCACTACTGTCTGGGGATTGAAGTTTGGCAGACTGAGAATTACATCTTTCTCTCTCAGTCCAAGTATGCCAAAAATCTTGTGGACAGGTTCAGAATGCAGGATTGCAAACCAGCCACGACTCTTATGGAACCAGGGCTCAAACTTTCAGCTCAGTCATCTTCTCCTCCTGTGGATGAAACTTTATTCAGGCAATTAGTAGGCAGCCTTATCTATCTTACTGCCACTAGACCAGACATCAGTTTTTCAGTGAGCTACATTTCCCGCTTCATGTCCGCTCCTAAAGCTGATCATTGGATAGCAACAAAGCGTGTGCGAAGATATGTGCGTGGCACTTCTGATTATGGAATTCTATACACTCGCAGTTCCGATCCTATACTCAGTGGTTACACAGATTCTGATTGGGCCGGTTCGGCTGATGATCGTAAATCTACAGCTGGGTATGTGTTTAGTCTAGGATCTGGTGCTGTCACCTGGACTAGTAAGAAGCAGCAAGCTGTGGCTCTCTCATCCACCGAAGCAGAATATCGAGGAGCAGTTAAGGCATCCTGTGAGGCAGTTTGGCTTCGACGTATGCTTGCAGAGATGCATGCTTCCCAGACAGGTCCTACTTCCTTGTTTTGTGATAATCAGGGAGTGCTCAAACTTGCCAAAAATCCCGTCTTTCATGAACGAACAAAACATGTGGAAACTCATTGCCACTACATTCGCCAGCTTGTTGAAGACGGATCCGTTCAGCTGAAATATGTTCCCACCACAGAGCAGCCCGCAGACATATTCACCAAGCCTCTTGGTCCTGCTAAATTTGAACAATTCAGGGGGTCTATTGGTGTTGTAAATAGATTGAGCATTAAGGGAGGGTATTAGAATAATTCTAATATTAGTTTAATGCTCATTCTTCTAATTGTTGCTATTTTCCTTTCTTTAGCAGTTTCTTAGATGAAACTGAATCTCACATAGAAACTTGATGTTTCTATCTTTGTAAAATATCTCTGTATTATTATTGAGTATTCAGCTCAATCAATTCATTGAATTCATTTGGAAATCCATATGCGTGTATCGCACTGTTTTAAGCACTACCGATGGACGCATCGTGTACTTCCATACTCCCTATGTCTAGGATACATGGTGTTCAACAAATTGATTTGGGATCATTTGAGGTTCTACCTCTAGACTGACTTTTGTCAGTGGAGAGTGGTAAGATCCTGTGACTCACTCTCGATCTATTCTTCTTCATTATTACTTCGTGGTTCAATGGAGCAGAGATGAGATGACATAGATGGTAGATGACGATAGGATGGCATGATGAAAGATGGATTGGCAGATGGAATTCTCCCTAGTTGAGAGAGAGTGTTAAAATTGGCAACTAGGGCCAAATTCCACCTTGGGACAACTCATTTGATGGATATGATGATTGCATTGGATTCCTCCTTTTGAGAGGCCCAAGATTGATATAAAGATCATGTCATTTAGACAAGCAAAAGTGTTTTGAACTTATGACCATAAATGTGCAAATTGTTTAGGTTGGCTTCATCATTATGTAGGCTCAAGAAGTCCAATGGTTGTGTCTCTTCACCCACAACGAATTGATTAAATACAAGAGACCTCACACCTCATTTGGCACATTCATCACGCACATTCTTCTCTCTTTTCATCAGATTGGTTCTTACACCTATTGGGCAGCCTCTGTCTGTCACACGTGGCAAGGAGGACTAATTTTATGGGCAGAATTACAGGCCGAAATTTCGGACTTCAGAGACAAGTTTGACCAACGTTGACCAAGGGGTTACTACCAAGTTTGACTGTGTTTTGAGGGTCAAAGGTTCAGTTTTTCTAGGCTGCATTGCTGGGCAAAAATACTGAGAAACTCTGGGTTGTTTGACTTGTGTTGACTTCAGGGTTGACCACTGTTTGACCGAAGAAAATTACAAAATTTTCTCTCCTTTGATTGAGTTTGATCGAGCCGTTTTGGGCTGAATTCATCCTCCTGATCAGACCAAGTTTGACTGAGGAAGACCGAGTTGATTTGGGGATGATTTGCTATTGTTTTGACTAACATTGACTTTCTAGTGAGGGCGGAAGTTTGACTGTCGTTGATTGTAGAAATTTACAGGGTTGTTTTGACTTTGTATTGGGCAAGTCAATTTGACTTTTGTGCTCTTTCACTTCTCTGAACTTTTTATTAATAATAAGAAGAATTGATCAAGGGGTTTCCCCACATTGGGTTTTTTCCCTGGCCTCCGCCAAATATAATGTCCTCTTTTATTGGCTTGTCTTCTACGTTTTGTTTCATGTTCTATCTGCTTTTATTGTCAATGTGATTATTGTGATTGCTATGGAAATTGGAAATTGTTATTGTGCTAGGCATAAAACATACCATTTTTATCTAAAATTAACAGTAACCAACGATATTCTTCATTCTGATTCATATATTTATACAATATATTCTTTATTCCTAAAATGGACTCTTTTACCATATTGCAAATATCTTAGACTATTTGACATGTGTAAATGAACTTTGTTCTTTACATCTTCCTTTTGTAATAGTAGAGGTTGGCTGCATGACTCAAACACGAGTTATGTAAGAGGTTAGGATTCTACTAGATATTCTCATAGTGTTGGAGGCTTGGTTATGACACAAAACCTGTGAGTACTTGTGGTGCATTTGGGGTTTGATGTGCCAAGCACGGGGCCTATTAAGACCTTAATTTGGAACGTTCATCTCTCTAGCCACCCCTTTTTTCATGGTCTCAGTCAATATTGCTTGGGAGCAGGAGTGGGCGCAGAAGTGGGCGTGGGGAGCAACAATTTCAAAAGCTCCCTGGTTGGGAGCGATTTTTTATATAATATATATTTTGATGCATATATGTCAACAAAAACATGTGGAATGATGAATTAGATATAAAAAACGTAAAAAAAGGATTGAACCATATGAATTCAATCATCTAGAAATTATAATTTTCATCAACCACGTCCACAAGTTAGTAACAGACAACATATTGAGTCTAATGATTCATCAAAATTAAAGTTTCAAGCTTTCAAAATTCAATATATAGCTTTTATTATCATTAAACATTAAAGTTGTAACTTTTACTTGTAACCATTACCATTACCAAGTAACCAAACGATAACAAAGAATATCTAACATGAAATGAAATGTTTCAACTTTCAACTTTCACGAAGCATCATATTCATAATTCATTACCAATGAGTTATAATTGCCAACTTCAAACCTCAAACTTAAATTGTCATATATTGTTTACAAAAAATATCATAATAATTATGAAAGTTTCAACAATTATAAAAACTACTAGAAACTAGAAAAGACAAGTAAAAATATTATTTATTGCTTGGGCTTCTTGCCATGAGAAATGTTTAATTTTTGAGGTCGTGCATTATGAATATAAATAAAATAAAATAAAAATAAATAATGTAAATATTAAATAATCAAAATAATGATTATGTTAAGTAGTCATTAAGTTAAAGTTGAAAAGGCATGTCTAAAAGGCATGCCCAATTATGAAAGACACCAACCTAGGTATATAAAGCAAGTCCTCGTTGTAACATTAAACATCACTTTTGTGAAAATTTCTAACACAAAATTCTATTGCAGTGACTGATTTATTTCTCCCACTTATTTTCCACAATAAGTTATTTACAAAGCACTTTAGTAAACATCAAAGTAAATTCTACTGTAGCTGTCACATAATAGCATAGAGAAAAGAACAGTGAAATACAAGCACAAGAATCAATCACATCAACACAGTGATTTTTGGATAATAGTCCCTAGAAAAACTTAATGTGGGAAAATTGGTGCAGCAGATGAGGGTTTATTTATTATTCTTTAGCAACAATCTCTTTACAAAGAATGATTTGCATATCATAAAGAAACCTCTGAGAAAACACCTGAGATAATTTTCCTCCACTCTTTGGAGAAATTTTGACACCCAAGAGACCCTCTAGCCTTCACTGCGTCACCTCTGCATCATCTTTGCATGAGGACTGCGTCCCTTGCTGTGCTGCCTCTCTGAGCCATCCCTCTGTGCTGTCCCTTTGATGCATTGTGTCCCCTCCTCCTTAGTCTCTGTCTGATGTTGATACCCTCCTCTACCTTCACCCTGTAACTCTCCCTCTGAAATCGAACTCATACTCCTTGAAAACCGATTTCCCTCGGGTTACTGAGTATTTGTTTGGTGTATCTCCAAATGACTCTCAAGTCTTCCTTTATACTTTTCCTATTGAAATATCAACGACCGTGATCTAATCTCTAATCAGTGACTAAGATTAAATTAGAATTTATTCTCATCCCTTAGAAGCTTCTCACCCATATTTTCATTGATACCCATTAATATTTTAATTTTCCTAAGTTTAGACTTAGGAACCACATTAAAACTATTAATTATTTTAATAAATTTCACCAAACGATTTTTGGGTCTTGGAGATCTCATGTGTTCTAGCCCCTCCACAAAATTTTGGAGCTAGAGCACATCTAATGCTACCCAAAAAATCAACACTCCCTCTTAGCGAGGAATACGCTCTAGCAATACTTCCCAGCAGAAGTGTCACACTGATCCATGACATTGGTCCTCTGCGCTGGTGATGCTAGGCCTGCTGCCCCTCATCCGCTACGGTGCTGGAATCTGTACTGCTGCCCATGACACTACCATTATCACTGCTGCATTTGTACTACAAGTACCTCTCAATATGTTGCATCATGCTGCCCATAACATTGTCATTGCTAACTGTTGCATTGCAGCTCCCTCTTAAGAATTGCACTATCAATTTTTGTTACTAAAACGAATGCTTAATCATCCCCATCTTCTCCCTAAAATAAACAAACTTTGTTTTTCCTAGAGCCTTGGTGGGAATGTCTGCCACTTGTTCTCCTGTTGGAGTGTACTATAACTGTGCTGCCCCTCGCTGGACACAGTCTCTGATAAAGTGACACTTGATGTCAATGTGCTTCGACCGAATGAAAAACTGGATTCTCAGAGAGCTTGATGCAACTCGGATTATAACACAAAATATTGGTCGCTTCCATCCTTCTCCTGAATAGATTCTGTTGTCACACAGATTGTCACGACAACGCTCAGACCGGGGGCTGTCACTCTGATCCCCGATCTCTCCGTTTAACCCTGTCTCCCGCGGCTAAGGGGGGTAGACCCGGTAAGGAGATGGATGACCAACTGCGAACCAGTTGGTTTGGGAGACACGGAAGGACAAAGCACTTGATAGATTTTATTGAGTTAAGAGACCAGTGCCTTGTGGAGTTAATGTGTGAACGATTACTTACTGAAGAAAATAAACCATGTAGGGCACTCATTTACATCAAACAACTCGAACGATATAAGATATTCAGTAAATTCATAATGCGTTTAAAGATGATCTGGCAAAAATAATCTTCGAAAAATACAACCATGTAAATTTAACCATTAACCAGATATTGTATTTAAGCATGCGAAATCACATAGAAGATAGACAATAATCACACATCAACATTTTAGCCTCAGCAAGACAGATAGAACACTATGAAATTCCCAAGCTAAGACTGAATCTGGCAAAAATTTTCCACGATATATTTTTTGCGTTTTTTCTGACAAAAAATTTTTTTAAAAAAAAATAAAAATAAAAAATCATAAGCCTGTCTCTCGCGGCTAAGGGGGGTAGACCCTGTAAGGAGATATCGGGGATCAGAGTGACAGCCCCCGGTCTGAGCGTTGTCGTGACAATCTGTGCGACAACAGATTCACAAGGAACATCCTAAGCCATACAACTTCACACAATGTTGTGCTAGCTTCCATATATTCAGCTTCAGCTAAGCTCAGAGGTACGGATTTCTGTTTCCTACTACCCTAGGAGGTCATTCCTGATCTAATGTTGAAACAGTACCTAGTGGTACTTTCCGATCTACTGAACTTCCAACCCAATTTGTGTCAGTGAACGTACTCAGCGTCAGTGAACCCACTCTGCCTGATATTATTGCATCGGGTGTACATTAATCCATGTTCGACTGTTCCTCGTATATATTTGAGAACATGCTTGGCTGCTACCTAGTGCACCCTCTTCGGTTCCACCATGAATTGATTGAGGGTGTTGACAGCGTAACAAATGTCTGGCCTAGTATTGACCAGATACATTAGGGACCCTATGAGCTGCCTGTACAAGGTGGGATCTACTTCATCTTCAAACGCATCAATCTTCTTCCAGTTGGTAATCATTGGAGTAGCTGTGGGTCTACGGTCTTGCATTTTGAACCTTTTTAAAATTTCTGTAGCATATCTCCCTCGTCTAAGGAAAATTCCACCCTTCTGCTGCCAAACTTCCAACCCCAAAAAATAATGTAGTCGTTCGAAATCTTTCATGTCAAATTCTGTAGCTAAGTTTTCTTTACAATCTTTGATGAGCCTGGATGAACCTGTCAGGAAAATGTCATCCACATATAACACTAGAATTAGGGGCTCATTCTCTAAAATCAGATAGTAGAGGTTGGGATCTACGTCACTCTTGACGAATCCCATCTTCTGCAAGTAACCATCAATTCGACTGTACCATGCTGTAGGTGCTTGTTTAATCCCATACAAGGCTTTCTTCAACCTACATACATGAGTTTTCTTCTCATGTGTCTCAAAGCCCTTTGGTTGTTCAATGTATACTTCTTTTATTTGTGAGAATTTCTAAATTTGCACATCAAAAATCCTATTGCAATCATTGGTTTATCATCTTCTACTTGTTCTTTACATTAAACAAGTTATTTAAAATATAAACAGTGATGAAAAACACTATTGCAAACTACACCTATATATAGATCATGAACTGAAATAAATTGAGACAATCACACAAGGAACACCGTAATTTTTGAACAATCGTCCCCTGAAAAACACAATTCAGGAAAATCGGTGCTGCATATCGAGGGTTTGTATTATTAAGCAGATTTCTGAATGCTACTAGGGTGCCAAATCCGGCTCACCCAACAGAGAATAAACTTGGCAGAAGTACCTCTATCCGGAGACAGATATTTTGACAATTCCAGCAATTGGATGACCAAAACCCACAGATGACAATTGTTGTTCTCAGTGTTGGGCAACAATGGCTGCTTCAAGCTCTGCGTCACCTCCTCTAGGAGTTGCATCACCCTCCCAGTGAGCCTCCCTTGCTCAGAAGTCGATATGCTGAACTGCTATTCTCTCTACCCCACAGAAAACCCTAACGCTGCTTCTAAAGGAACTGCGTCAGCGCCTCTAGCTTATGCGTCGCCCTCTTTGGAGCTGCGCTGTCTCTCCCGCTGCTGCTCTGCCTCTCTGCTATGTATCCTCGGCCTTGGATTGAAGTCCCTCTGCCAAATTTCCCCTCTCATTGCAACTTAGATCACTTAGATCGACTTTCTTAGCAAACCACGCCCCAGAAAAATCAAACTCTTTGATATCTTGGTGTATCTCCAATTGACCCTCAAGCCTCCTCTTATACTTTCCCTGTTGATAGATCAATGACAATGATCTAATCTCTAATCAACAGCTAGGATTAAAATAGGCTTAATCCTCGTCACTTAGAAACTTTTCACCCATATTTTTATTAATACACATTAATATTTCTATTTTCCTAAGTTTAGACTTAGGAACTCATTAAAAATATTAATTATTTTAGTAACTTCTTATTCGGGTGGAATTTCTCCAAATGATTTCTGGGTTATGGAGATCTCATGTATTCTAGCCCCTCCAAAAAATTTCGGAGCTAGAGCACATCTGATGCTACCCAAAATCAAACTCCCTCTTAGCGAGGAATGTGCTCTAGTAACACTTCTCAACAAAAGTACTACACTGATGCATTACATCGGTCCTCTGTGTCGCTGATGCTTGGCCTGCAGCCTGTTGAAATTTGGTACCGGAGGACAGGTGGTTCCTTTAGGCTTTGATCTTTGGCCTAGGGAAAAGTGTCCAAAAGATTTTAATTTTTCTCCTAAAGTGACTTTATAATTTTTTTTAAAGTTAAAATCTAATTTAAAAGTGACTTTAAGTTATAAAGTTACTAAAGTCTAATTTTAAAGTGACTTTAATAAAGTTAATGTAAAATTAGAAAGGAAAAGTGACTTTGGAA
>APFE030614061.1:5939-35991 GCA_000404065.3 Pinus taeda
TTAGAGCCTCATTTCTTATGTATTTTGCTATTTTGTCGATGATATGTATTGCACTCGGTGCCATTTTGATATATTCACTTTTACATGGTATATAAATGAGCAAACTTTGCATATTTTGTCTCTATTGGCTTGGAATCATAGTTTTACATCTTAAAAATAGTTTTGTTTCATTAAAAATTAAGTATTTAATGTATTTTTTTAAAACCGGTTCGTTGAGACCAAACCAGTCCCGATTAGACCGGTTCCGGTCAGTAAACCGGTTCATTAGGTGGACCAGTCCGGTCACCGGTTCCGGTTTTAAAAACATTGGTGAGGAATACTTGTGGAACAATGGTGTCCAAAATATGGCAGACCTGGGCTGGCCTCTAGTATTAAGCTTCCGGAGGGTGAAGGGAAATCTGTCTGACTAATAATACAAAAACATATGGTATAGTACAGATGAGTATTTGAATACTCTCTCATTGTGCATTCTAGTAAACTGTTCATGCATCCGTTCAGCTATGAACTAGGCATAATTGTATAGAGTAGCAGGAGGCTTTCCTGGGGTGAAAATGGACATGAAGGCCAGGATGAGCTCATCAACAAATTCATCAGTGATACAGCCCAAAACACATGATATCATAGTCATAATATGCTTGCCCCTTTCAGAGAAAATGGCAAAAACGTATGGAGGGGCATCTTTAGGAATGTGCTTGTCTTCAACAATAAAAATTTGAAATATTTGGGCTAGTCTAGAGGGGGTCAACATGGTGTACAGGTCTAACAAATCCCCAATGGAGAGTGGGGTCAGGTTTGGACCTGGTTGGACTTGCAACATCTCATTAATTGATTCAGGTGTAATTGTGAACAAAACTTTTGGTCAGGGGACATTATAGCTCTCTGGTTGGGAATGTAACAGGCATGGCACATATGGACAATTTCAGGAAAGATATGTACTTGGGGAAGCTGGTATTTGGGCAAATTGGAGTCCCAAAGGCCAATGTCATCAGAATGGTTCAAATATCTGTCTTTACTCAAATAACGAATTTTGAGCAGGACCTCATATGCATTTGTGTCTCTGATTTGAAAATCCCTGTCAGCCAGGGGGAGGTGGTCTAGGTCCAAATGGGGAGTTGTGATAGGTCTGACATCCACGGCGACAGAGGCAGCCATAATTTAGTTCTTGTAGATTTGAATTTGGCTTTCACATGTTTATTCAGAGGTCTTGATGGAAACTGGAAGCTTTCAGAAGGGTTTGGGCAGAGACTTTTAAATTTAAAGCAATTTCAATTAATTTTACTTAATTAAAATGCTTCACAGACTGAACGTTTTCAAATTGAAAGGGTTGTCTCGCAAATTCGTCTTCAAATACCTGGAATTGGGTGAATTGGCTTCAAATTCGGTGTTCTCGGCAATTGCAGAAGTTTGAATGGCTCTGGTACGGACTGAGAGGTTGACTGGGGTCTCTGCAGCTTCTTCAGGAGTGAATTTAGAGTTTAATTGGTGAATTCAGCATTTGCAGGAGTCGCACTAGTTTGTAGAGGTTTGCAAAGAAAACGAGCGAAAAAGGCAAAAAAGGGCTTCTCGACCATTTTATTTAGCAACGGTCACTTTCTGGCGGGTAATTTCACACATGAACGGTAGGCGGTTTTTCTGGTTTGGCGAGGAGGCGGTTTCCCAAGCCATCGCACCGCTTTTGTGGAGGGAATGGTATTTAGGAGGGGTCACCCAATCTACTCCATCGCTCGACACGTAGCAGTTGGGGGGGTGGGGAAAACCACCTTATCAGGCAAGTAAAGGTCGGCAATCAGGTGAAGCCGATATGGCTGTGGATTGTCGGATGAGGGCGATGATGATCGGACGGTAGTCGGGCGAGGGAGGTGCACGGATGATATGAGCAGAGGCTTCGAAGGGGGCCAAGGCTTTAATCTTCGACGGTTTGGGATTAATTAAGATTTAATCACAGGTTTAAATGAGCGGGGGGGGCTTAATGACGGGATTAGTTTAGCTTTACCACGCAATGATGTATTAAGTGGGTTTTGTCGGGATATGGGGTAAATTGTATAGTTTATATTAAAACTAAGGGTTGAATATTTATATAGGGGATTAATTTAATATACGGGAAAAGGTATATCGGGAATTATATAATAAAGTTAAAAATTAATATGAAATGAATGTGCTGAGTGAACATACCACTAAGCATAAATGTACCATTTGTGCAATTTATTTATATACACTTACACTTAGAATAAAACACTTTTGTGGGTTTTTTTTTAATGAAATAGAATTTAACATGGGGGTTTTTACTTTTCCTAGGCAAATGAAGTTTATCCTTAGGAAAAGGGATTTTAATAGGGTAATGAAGGGAAAATGAATCTTATGAAGGTAATTCTAATACTTGATGTCCATAAGTCAGTAAGCCGAGGGTACGGTCCCACCAAAAGTCAGAGAAATGCTCTGAGCCTTTATGACTTGAAGGATTTAAGTACTAGAACTTACTTGTGGATGGGGAAATTAGTAAGTAAAGGGGTAAAAAAAATGAAGGGGAGCTAATTAAATGAACTTGTGAACCATTGTCTTTTGCCTTCATAAATGTTCATGCACATTGAAACATATAGTCAAGCATGATAAATGTACTTTTATCCAATCAACTTTATACTTCAGCAACCTTTCTTCTACTTACCCATTACTTACCCTACCATTTTTTCTTCATTTTATTTGGGTGCATTTAGACTAGCAAACGCTTATCATTCATTTTTCTTTTGAAAAGTAAACTATCTAATTCTAATCTTATATCATCCAATGGCTCAGATTAAACTGATGAGCTCCTTTTATTTTCTCTACCTATCTAATGATCTGCCAAAATAAAACTATTTGGTCAGATTTTATTCTCTAACTATGAACGTAAAATTGAAAGCATGAAATAGTCAAGATTAGACAGTTTGACTACCATGGGTTGTGGCATGTATGACAAGCTACACACAACCATTATTCAAGATAGTAAAGCAGTAAAATAGTAGTGGCATTTAGACTTGCACACTTTCATGATCTATTTTTGTTTTTGGGGTTCATATTTTTTCATTTTTTGATATTTTCTTATTCTTTTTGTCCTCTGGTTTTTCTTTAAGACATACCCTCTTTACATTTTTTAAATTTTTAATATGGAAAACATTTGCAGAAAACAAAGGTATGTACAATATTACAAGGCTCAAACTTAGCCAATTCAAAATTATGAATCCTATCACCTATGGGACCCTAACAGGCACAGCAACCCAGGCATTAGCAGCGTGATGGGAGACGGTGCAGAGAACAAGGTGTTGTGGCAGACGTGCAGCAACTAGAACACATTCCTTGCTAAGAGGTTAATGGTTAGTTTTTGTTACCACCCGATGTGTTCTAGCCACGAAATTTGGTGGAGAGCTAGAATACATGAGATCTCCAAAACCTTAGAAATTATCTGGAAATTCCGCCTAGAAGTGTCTCAATTAGATTATTAACCGTTTTTTAAAATATTTCCTAAGTCTAAACTTGAGAATATGGTTAATTAATCAGTATTAATTGAGATAAGGTGAGAATCATCTAGAAACTCACGGATCGATCCAAGATGATCCTAGCCATTGATTAAGTTTTAATCTTGCCGTTGGTGCTCCAACAGAGGATTATAAGCAATGTTCCACCAAGACTCCGGTGCGGGGGAGACACGGGTGCGGAGAGGCCGCACAGGGGGGACGTGTGGGAGTACCCTCCAAATTTTAGGGAAAATTTCGGGGGTGCGGGAGGCGTCGAGGTATATATATATAATATATATTTCAAGTTCAAATTCATTGTTCACTGTTCAATAATGAAAGCATAAAAATATTAAATAGACAATTGAATCATTGATCCATCCTCATCATTCATTTTGATACATACATCATTCATATGACATACTCAAGTCTCATTATTGAATTATTCATACATACCATGAGATTCGATAAAAAATATAAAAATCAATAATGAAATATTCAAATACATTGATCCATATCATTCATCATTCAATGATTCATCATTCTACAATCTACATTGATTTAAAAATTAAATTCATCATTCATCATTCTAGAATCTAAATTGAAAGCAAAACATACTAGTATATTTTCAAAGTTTGAACACTAAATTTATATAACTCAAAGTTTTGAACCTAGGTTTTAGACTTTTAGTTTTTTAATATTTTTTTTGTTCTATTTAGTTTTATTTTTAAATTTTTTTAATTGTTTTGGTTTTTAATTTTTAATTTGAGTCTTATTAGACAAATTTAAAGGGGGACGCCCATAAACACCCTTTTTAGGGAGTCTAGACTCCCACACAGAAGGGGGATGCCCAAATGCACCATTTTTGGGGAGTCTAGACTCCCACACTGGGGAAATGCACCCCCTTCGTCTCCCCGAGACTCCCCAAAAAGGGTGCATGGGGAAATGCACCCCAAGAAACTCCCCATCCCAGGTGCGAGGGGTGCATGCACCCGACCCTAGGGGACGCATCCCCATGGAACACTGATTAGAAGAGGAGGTCGATGTGGTGGTGGAGAACACACCAGTGCAGATACTCAGTTGCCCAGGCAATTCAATTTTCTCATTAGTAGTAGCTCAGCAGAGAAGATAGAGCCAGAGGGTGAGTAGCAGGTGGAAGAGGAGGGCAGTAGCATTCCGAAAGATTTCTAGTCCTTGGAAGGGTGGGTAGCAGGTTTCTAGTCCCTGGAAGAGGCAAAGAAAGGAAGGTTGAAATTCTCATAGGGCCAGCCGAAGCTCTGCGCAGAGGGTGACGCAAGAGGCTCGGCGCAAAGGCTGGAGAGGTAATTTTGGAGGCTGAAAATAGCTGTCGGGTGAGAGAAAATTCCTCACTAGACTTTGCCAGTAGTTTCCTCAGATTAGATCACTAGTTGGGCATCTAAAATATTGTACTCAGAATTGCTGCTAATGAATAATAATAAAACCCTCATTTGTTGCACCGGCTTTCCCGCATTAGGTTTTTCCGGGGACAATTGTCCAAAAATAATTTTGTCAAAATTCTTGTGCCAGAATTTCTCATTTTCCAATATATTTTTTTTCCACAATATTTTTACGGTGAAAATTGCAGTTGTGCTTTTATTCAGTGTTTGTTGTAGCAAATAAACTGCATAATCGAATTTGCAATTAGAAAAATAATTTCCAATTGTTGCAATAGATAAAAATTTCACATGTTACTCTCCATGTGACTCCACGTGCATCCAACATGCCCAAACAACACATGGGGTCAGCTCACAAACCGCCCGGCTAATAGTTCTGGCTGGAACTCTCCCAAGAAATGAGTACACTCAGTCACTGGGTTCACTATCCCACCAACGCCATAGCCATCCTGCATCCCATATATATGATAGGAAGCACCACCTAGATCCCGATGCCAACATGGGCCTCCAGCATCTCCAATGTCTAAGAGCTCCTGCTGAGCTTCACTCCGAACTACGATCATCTCTACAGCTCCCACTTCGTCAGATACCAACTCTGAATCGCTCACCATCCAACCCCAAGAAAGGGATGGAATGTATGAGCTCTTGTACATAGAACAAGCCCCCCATCCTGCAAATGTTGCACCCTATGCAACTCATGTCGCCTCATCTCACCATCCTGATCAACACACAAAATTTGTCAAGGTGACTCTACCTCTCCCTCTCCAATGTGCAGAGGCAACCTACTAGTGCTACCAGCCTCATCTACATATGTCTAAAGAGGGTTGCTCCGACGCTCCAATGTGTACTCTAGCTGCACCATTAGGGAATTCAACTATTCCCCAACACGAGTCAGTTTGGCCACTAACTTGGCACTAATTACTCTCATGCCCTCTAGCTCCTCATTTTGCTACAGAATGGATTCCCAGGCTACCTTGGCCTTCTTTCCCAACGCTAGAAGGTTGGCACTAAGCTGTTAGATTAGCTGAGGACTATTATCATATGGGAACTCGATCACAGCTCTAGACCCCTACGTCTCTTCTAGTACCTCCTTAACGACAGGTATGCCTCTAGGCACCTCAACAATAAATGGCCCTCCGAGTGTATGCTCTACTCCCTCAACCAAGGTGTTAGCCGAAGGTATCAAAGAGGTCTCCAATAATGGTGACTCATGCGCCACACCGTTTATATCGATTTGCCTCTCACCAACCTACATATCCTCTTGCTCAACCTCCTCCTCAAGATCCTGACATCTAAATCTCGGTCTCCACCAGCAGAAACGCCCCCTGGTCTCATCGCCTAGCTATCCTCGTCCTATCCACTCCCTTTGAGGGGGTCTGGTGTCCTTCCGGACGAATCTCTCCACAAGCCTCTTTGTGAACTCTGTGTAGGATGTGATACGTGCATGACCCAAACGGATCAGCCCTCGGTACCACCACTCCATACCATCTCCATCCAAGTGCAAAGTGGAATGTCTAAAGCATATGCCTCCCTCATGGGGTTTAGCCGGAAATATGTGTCCAATTCTTGTACCCGTTTTCTGACAAAACTCCTAGCTAAGCCATTAAAGTGGGTGAGGGTCATTTTTCCCTCGATGCTACTCACTCTCCCTTGAGCCATGGGTTTGTCTATGGTTCACCCATCATTGTGCATACACGCCCAAATCTTCCATAATCTTTGTTGGCTACCCCCACAACTGGCCAAGATCATGCTTTGATACCACTATAATGTTCCAAATTGGAAATAACAGTGACAAACAAAGCAAAATACACATACAACATAGAAATATTTAAACAGCAATCAAACACCCATAAATTGTACTAGAACTACGCGAAAATTCAGCCATTTCATTGTATAGGGGGAAGAGTACAATGCATGAAATGTGTGCACCTAGGCTTGCCAAAGCAAGCTAGAAAATCTCAGGTGAGAAAAATGCTACCTGGATGCAAAGGAAAGACTTCTCCTCAATGTTTTGCGCTGGCCCTAGAAATTTTGTAACTGCTAGCTGGAAGAAACCCCTGTTTGAGCCTCCAAAAGTGCTCAGAAAATTCCACCAAATCAATCTTGAGCTCTCCACCAAAAACCCAAAAAGGGTTTGGGCAAATTCTACCAACTACCCGGGACCCAAAATTTAAGCTCACTCCTCCACATTGGCTGCGAAATAATTTTGTTGTTTGGGGCACCAAAACTCCTCCAAAAATTCTGCAAAATTAGGAGCATACTCATTGAGGCTAGTCCAGCAAAACCCATAAATGATTTGGGCTAATTCCAACCTCCCAAAATTACCCAAATTCGGTGCTAAGCCCTCCTTGACAAATTCTGCGTCCCCCACAACTTCAATTATTGAAATGTCACAATCCCTCATCAATTAATTGTAGAATGGCCCTGCAAAATTCCTCTAGAAGATGTGTGTGAAATTCCTTCCTAAACCTAACACAAATGAGATGAATACAGTCCCACGAAACCTGCCCGGCAACACCTCTGCGCAGGCCCTAAAATGGTGAATTTGGCTCTCATAGGTGCAGCAACTTCCAGCTCTGAAATTCACCTCAAATGCTGATCCACCCTCAGTGAAATTTCTCCTAAATCCACTGGCCAAAATTCCCCTTGAAACTCCCTCAACTCAGTGAAACAACTTCTACCCATGCATCCTCCTGGTAGTTCGAACTGGCTGAAACAAGAGTCAATTTGTCCCACGAACTCCAGCAAATCTCTTCCTACTAAGTTTGAAAATCTCTCCTAGGGCGACACTCTAAGTCCACCGAAGAAAGAGTTGAGATTTCCGCCCAGAAATCTCCTTGTGCTAAGCAGCACTGGTAGTCTTGGCTAAGCAGCTCAAGAGTACTCTAACTTAAGAAGTTCAAATTGTCAAAAAACCCCAAAATGAGAGTCTCACCTCCAATTTATAGCCAGCCATCCCTCATGCTCCTTGTGGGCTCCACCCATCGAATTCCCTCTCTCACCCAATTTGAATTCCTCCAAGGGGTGTGTATTCCCTTGGAGTGGCCCCCCCTCTCCACTTCCCATCAAATTTCTTGGATTTTCTAATGTTTGGGGGTGGCACCTTTATAATTTTTTCTTTTTCACCCACTTTTCCAAAGTTTATATGCTAAATATTTATTAATTGCCAAAAATTACAAAGTTGAGAATTCCCTTAGCAAAATTATTAATTGGGGACATGACAAGGAACTCTTTCTTTGTCACCAGAACATATGGCAGTGATGAAGCATGATTCTAATCTACAACTAGAGCCATAGCATTCTCACAGTACTTCGATGCTTTCCAATGTTGTAGCTCATTGTTGTATAAGCAATAACGAATAATATGTACAATTTGAGCAATCTCAGTTGCTCTTGCTTTTCTAGTTTGACTTATCCCTATGGTAACATGGTTTAGGGTTAAGTTACAGAGATAAGTCACACATATTTTCCAAGCATGTTAACAATCACACTTAAGCTCTTATGTTGTTATTGTTTGATGTATTCTGCAAATACACTGGTTCTCTAAATTTTGTGCATGCACTTTCTGGGTTCCTACCACACACCTTTGGTTTAGGGTTAAGTTACACAGATAAGTCACACATATTTTCCAAGCATGTTAACAATCACACTTAGGCTCTTAAGTGTTATCGTTCGCTGTACTCTGCAAATACACTGGTTCTCTAAATTTTGTGCATGCCCTTTCTGCGTTCCTACCACAAACCTTTGCTCCTCACTGGAACATCAGTATTGAATTATCACTTCTGCATAGTTGACTGTTGTTCATAGCAGTCACCCTGTCATGTTGACCAGTTTGGAATCCTTAGCTTCCATGCAAACAAGACACACAGTTTGACCGCTCTCTCCACAGATTGAACAACAATGTGTGACCAAGGTCCTTATTCTAACCTTGGACCTGTTTGTCCAGACAGGTTCTCTAATATAATATGGCTAATCTTGTCGACATCTTGGCACCTTTGTTTGCTTTGATAGTAGTTTTCAGTCTATCATCAGTCATCTGGTGGTCAAATTATTATAGTAATGAAATCAGTTATGGAGATCGTAACGCCCATTGGATTGTTCACTTTTTGAGAAATTAGCTTGAACAGTCAGCTGTATCAGAACCTAAGACTAAGATTTTGTGTATGTCTAATAGTAGATAGTCTAGATGAGGCAGCATGTCAAAAGACAATCAGGTTACTAAAGAAAGATTCCAGAAAACGGTTTTGAAGATGGCCTATTATCAAAGCAAGGTCAGTAGGCTTTTCCACTAATATAAATGTTTTTTCTGTAGATTAATGGCATATCTTTTTTCCCAGCCAAAAGAAACAGAAAGAAAAGAAACTTCATAAGATTCCACTTAAAATCAACTTTTCCTGGTATGGGTGGTGAAAGACAGCATATTGAGCACACCAATAAAATTCCTCTACCCGTTGTTTTTTCTGGGCTCAAATTGCATAATCAAAACAAGACCAAATACATCAACAGAATCACCTTAGTTGCCAGAACAAGACGGTCCCTAGGCATCCTTCGAGTTTTAAGCCAGCGTCCAATATATTCTTCAGAGTTTCCCTGTGTACTGGCACGTTGTGGCACAGGATACCTATAAAAGTAATACAAGAAAATAACAAGGTTAAGTAAATAAGACTAAATGATTTCTCGTAATTTGGAAACAAACAAATGTACCAACATGAGCAAATTTATTTGGAACAACAGCATTTCCAATGTAGTTGACATTTAAAGTTGAAACAGATGATATTTCAAACAAATCAGACCTATCAAGTTCTATACGATGACAATTATTTAGCTTTACTGCCAGGATTAGAAACCAATGTTCCAACATGCAGGTAAGTAGATTCAGGCAGTGATTTAAACTGGAAGGACTGCATTTATGAAGCCACGTAGAAGAACGGAAAAAATAGTATAGCTTAACAAATAGAGGAAATAATAGGATCAGAACAAGAACAGAAGTGTCATCATTGAAATATGGTATGAATCATGCAATCCAAAGTGATGCACAAACATAGCACCAACCCAAAAACTAAACAGAAGGAAAGAATCTGTTCATTCTATAATATTGATCAATCATGAAACGAATATTTCACCTTCATTGCTTGTCATGTGACAATTGAAAATCTCAAGCTTTCCCCGTGGATCATCACCCATGCTTGGAGACATTGCACTTTTCCACTAGGAGTGTTCTGCAGGGCTAAGCCATGGTCATATTTTGACAAGGCTCATCTACAGTGAGCACTTTCAAAGGAACTGTAATTTAAGTGGAAAAACTACAGCCATGTGATACTAAAAGGCTTGGAATTTGAATTGTACCCCGTGAAAAATAGGAAGACCATGTAATGACGTTAGATATTAATGAGCACAGAAGGCCAATCATAAGTTCATGGACTGAAAAAAGGCAAGATATGATTTATTTCTTGTTTCTACATATAAAGTATACATGTATAAGAGTACATATCTATCACAAACTAAGGCATGCAATCTGTTGCTCCTCTATTCAAGTTAATGACATGAATATCATGTGTTACAGGTTATATTAACAATCCAGTGAATCTTACATATTTCAAGCATTATTTACCCATTAGAAATTACAATTTTATATAGCCTACCAAAGTGGGTTCTGCTTAGAGGTAGGTGGAAACACATTATAATCGATAGTCACGTGGTTAATCCCCACTGCATCATCTTGTGCCTCTGAAATGCAAGCAGCAATGATAAAATATGAGCTCATTACAGAACTGAGGCCTAGAAACTTGGTTTTCCATGTTTCCACTTTAAATCATTAACAACTCAAACTCCCTCTTCTAATCCGGTTAACGGATAAAATAAATAAATAAAATATAACATATGAGTAGGGCCTGCTCTCTCTTCAGGGTATGCAGAGGCATACTGATGGACTTCTACCATTCACCTTCCCCCACCCCTCTCCCTTTGAGTGACTCTATTGAATCCTCTTGGGGAGGATGATTCGAAGATCATTCATGGTCACCCTGACTGCTATAAAAAAAATGGTTAGTGGACAGATTGTGATGATCGATAATTTGTGAAAAAATGTAAGCAGTGTGTGTGGACCTCCCAAGCAACAATAAGATCATGGGTGCCTAATTAGCGTGGAGTTTATGTTTGAGCCCAACTTCACCTCCTCAAGATCAAAATAATCGATGTCAATATGAATGAGAGATGAACCTCTTTTCTTTCAGACCAAGACTATAATAAGATATATAATAGATATAAAAGTACTCACATCTCAGCAGTATCTATGAAATTGATTCCAGCGGCAACAGCCTCATCCAAGATCTCGCAGGATTGTTCGAATGAGTTTTGTTCCCCAAATGTCATGGTACCTACATGATTTCTTGATAGAAGTCACGTCAGTAGGTAAATCTTTTTAAATAAGGCATTCCAGAGAAAATGTCAAGGAGACAAATTTTCCCAAAATTACAGATATTTCCCTGGTTATATATGTAATCCATGCAGAACCGAACAATGACGGGTGATGAATTAACTCTAAAACCATCAAGGCATGTGTTATTAGGCTAATGACGGAACTGCCCATATCATAACGTTGCCACTAAAACTGCAGAGACCAATAGCATTTATAAAGTGGATGATCGTCAGAAATTAAAATGTTACCTAGGCAGAGCCTCGAGACATTTAATCCAGGCGCAAGGCTGAAGCAGGGCATACCCATCTGTTCTCTTCAGTTTAGTTTCTCAATTCTGTGCAGACAATATGCTCCTCCGGCTGTCGAGAATGAAAAATTGCCAATTACATTATTGAAAGTCGAAGATGATTGAATTCCTTTTCGCGGGTTCTGTGTTCATGAAGCTTTGATAGCTACATGGAGAAGAACTAGTCTATGCATGACTCTTCCTGCTCCTGTAAACTTTCGGAAAATCACCTCTAATGTTGGAATTGGACAGAGAGTTTGCATTTCTGCATTATCCACTAAGCATTTCAAATACATTAGAAATATGCACTTGCGGGAAAAAATCATTTTCAATTTTGAAAGTAATAGGTCCAGTTGTTTTCTTTGGATAAAAATCACCTCTAATGTTGGAATTGGACAGAGAGTTTGCATTTCTGCATTATCCCTAAGTATTTCAAATGCATTAGAAATATGCACTTGGGGAAAAAAGCATTTTCAATTTTGAAAGTAATAGGTCCGGTTGTTTTTTCGGATAAAAATTTTCTTTCAGTGTTAATTGTCTATAATGTGATTTTTTGGAAGTTTTTTTGGTGGGTTTTTCTCGTCAAAATCCGGCAGCAATTTATTGGAATCGCAAGTTTGATAGCTAGTTTCTGCACAATCAAAGTATCCCAGGGGTTTTTCAGGGTGCTGAATCCAAATATGCAGTTAAAAACCCATTTTAACTACAACAAATCAAGATTTAACCTCAATTTCTTCCATTGTATTCGTCACCGAAATCTTCAAAAAGTCGCATTATAGACAACTCCATTTTAACGTAGTGAGGATGTCTTAGTGAGGATGTCTTTTAATCATGTCAGTATTATTTTATCTACCTTTCAATTCAAAAAACTAGTGGTAGTCGTTAATAAATATTTATATTGATTAATAATATTAAGTGTATCTATATAAAAATTAATTATTTTAAATAACAAATAAATCATTATTATTGATAATAAAAATAAAATAAAAAATTTATTTATTAATAATTACTAAATTTATAATATCAAAATCATAATTAAATACCTGATTTCTAATAAATAAAAAAATTTTTTTTAAAAAAAATTTTTGTTAGAAAGGATTAATAAAAAGAGAATTAATTTTACTAATATTATTAATTATTTAGGTTTTAATAACTATTTAAAAAATTTTTTATTAACAATATTAACATATATTTATTTAAAATTTTTTTTTATCTGTTTTATTAAATAATTAATTTATTATATGAATAACGTTTTAATATTATCAATAAATAGCTCACAGAGCTTAGTGTGGGGGATTGATGAATCGTTGAATGCGGTATATTGTTAAGGCAATCCTGCAACTGGCGTCATTTGGTTTCAAAACCCCTATGGGTGCTTACCCCTACCAAAAAAAAAATATTAAGAAATAATTAAATATTTATTAACGGGCTACTTTACTATAACACCGAGTTTTTTGAATTGAAATTAAAAATTAAAAACACATTAATTAAAAAACTAATTTCCTAGTGCCTAATTCTAGACTCTCATGTATCCTTGTTATTTATTCATTAGGATCTATAAATTACCGAGTTTTTTGAATTGAAATTAAAAATTAAAAACACATTAATTAAAAAACTAATTTCCTAGCGGCTAATTCTAGACTCTCATGTATCCTTGTTATTTATTCATTAGGATCTATAGATTTTTTCACCAAAAATTAAAAACACATTAATTAAAAAACTAATTTCCTAGCGGCTAATTCTAGACTCTCATGTATCCTTGTTATTTATTCATTAGGATCTATAGATTTTTTCACCAAAAATTAAAAACACATTAATTAAAAAACTAATTTCCTAGCGGCTAATTCTAGACTCTCATGTATCCTTGTTATTTATTCATTAGGATCTATAGATTTTTTCACCTTTGTCGGATGAACCAAATAATATTGATGTGATTAATCTGAAAGACATGCTTACTACATTATGGATCACAAAAGCCTAAGATCTAACATAAATTTTAAAGTTTCAATTTATTAATTTAAAGTAAACAAATTTGTTTATACAAACAAAAATCATTTTATTTTATTTTTCCTTGTTGTGGTGAGTACCAAAGGTTGAGGGGAGGGTAGGACAGGGGGCTTTAATACCCATACACGATGCATAGGATGAGCAGGATGGCGAGTAAATGGGCCTTGGGAACAAGTTAGGAGAATGTTCTCAATGTAGAGGTTATTATAAACGACAGGGGAACTAGAAAGGTCGTCAAGGTGGTGAGAATGAAAATGAAATTGCAAATTTAGGATACGAGGGTCTGCACTAAGGAAAGTATCCTCGATTTTTACTCTACTTTCCTCCGGGGGTGGTGTTGTTTATTAGACCTAGTTGTGTTTAACATTGGGAGAGCTCCAAGGCTTTGACGGATTCCTATCTCGTGGGATCCTGGTGTGCAACAAGTTGGGATAGGGACGAAGAGGGAATTCCGACTTGAGCCCTGTCTTCATACATGGAAGTTTCAGCGGGAACCTATTGCTCTATCAAGTTCGCTCTGAAGTGACCTCTCATTGCCCTGGCTATCGCAAGTGACCTATAGCACTTATATTTTCTTGTTATGGTTTTCGTTATGCTGCATATTCACTTTTCATGTTGTTTTTGGAGTCTTGGGTACATTGTCCCCTTATTCGTAGTAGCATTTGGGGTTTGATATCCTGACTCCCTAATCAGTGGATCTGCTCCTGGTTAAAGGAATTTTAAGTTCATAAGTGTAGCTGCAAAACTGGTCTCTCAGAGGTCCAAGTGCATTTCAGTTTCGAAGGGGAGGGCTCTTGTTCCCAGACCCCATGAGCATCCTCTCAATCGTGAATAGAACAATAGACCGTGGGGCCTCTCAGTGGTCGTTAGGAGGTGTTCCCACATTTCTGCAAGGCAGGATACTGGGAACGTGAAAGCAGAAAGTGTCAGTTTGAGATTCTTCATCATGCAACACCAAAGAGGACGTCCCAAGCGCGGAGGAGGAAATCAAGGCAAAGGGATTCAAGAGGAGGATTGGGGAGTTGGTAGCCCCCCCCCCTTAAGGGACTCCCCCGGGCGTGTTGTTCTACCATCACCTTTTGACTATTTAGCGGCGCAAATCCACCTCCTCCAGCATTCGGTTGACCAGTTATCACAGACACAAAATGAGGACCATGTTGACCTGGTGGGTTTTTTACTGACGTCATCCACAACCAAAGATGCATCCTTGACCGTTAGGCTTCCCTCTGGTGAAATCAATAGCAGCTTCAAGATTGTATGGATAATTTTGAGACCCAAATGGCTCATGTGGAATCCCATATCCATGAGGCCTTTGTAACAACCCTAGGTTAAAAATCCATGTAATAAAGTTAATAAAGGAAAAATAATAACCAAGGTCATGGGACATGTATTCTAAGATTAATTTTGGGAAAAAACATAGTGATGGGGATCACTTGTGATTAATTAATGGCTATGGAAATTGGCAAAGGATATGGAAAGGCATGAGGCATTAATTGGCAGTTTATTTATGAAAATAATGGAAAATAGGAGAAAAGGAAGGTGAAAAGTCTGAGGTTGCATGTGAGGAGGAAAATGAAATGAAATAAAATAAAGGAAAATGAAGAAAATAGAGGCATCAATGATAAAAATGTTTCTGAGGGTGAGTTCATATCTTTTGTCAATGTAACATTTTATCAGTTTTAGCTTGAAGCTCTCTATTCTGTTCTCTCTCTCTCTCGTACTCTTGGACACTTAGACTTTTCTTGGAGCACTCTTTGAGGAGTGTGGCATACTTGGGATTTGGAGCAAGAAGGCAAAGGAAAAGCAAGAAAATGCAAGAGGACAACGGGATTGATCTATAAACTGTCGTGGATATTTCACTAGACAGCTCGTCACAACAAATCTGATAATATTATAATTTAAATATGAAATTCTACACTATTACAGTTTTATTTAATTTATAGATCTGTAAAATTAACTGTAATTAGTGAATGCATGCAAAAGTAAATCAAGCAGAAAAGTAGAGAACGTCAAAGTAAGCTCGCACACAAAATACACAAGATATGCTCTTAGCGAAACCCTTTCGGGAGAAAACCCAGCTGGAAGGTGAGGCCACTTCACTCTCTTTATCTATCTGGAAATATGGCTGCAGATACAAAGAAGTAATGTTTGTGGCCCATGGGCTGCTACAATGCACATATCCTCTTTGTATGTTCTACCTCCTATCTCTCCTAGCTATCTTTGTTCAACTATGGAACAAAATGTTCTTGAAAGAATGAATCTTCCTCCTAGTGGCCCGATTATAACACAGCTCGATAACCTAATAGTGGTTAAGTTTGAATACATCAACTCTTAACTAGAGTTACAAAATAGACTCTTCTAGAGTCTTTTACATCACAAACAAGTGGCTAGCCTCTTTTCCATGAATAATGGGGGCTAACGCAACATCCTTCCAAACTATGAAAACAGGAAGGTCAACTTCTGAGTGGCATAACTTCTGCATACGGACTTCGATTGACGTGATTTTTGCGTCGTTGAAAATCTCTTTGTGTGTAGCACAGCGTGAAAAGGGACCATACTTTAGAGACTTGATTTTTTTACCAGGCCCCTACAAACCTCACCCACCTTTTCAAGTATCTCAAACGGACCATACCTTAGAGCATTGATTTTCTTACCAGGCCCCTGCAACCTCACCCACCTTTTCAAGTATCTCAAAGGGACCATACCTTAGAGCCTTGATTTTCTTACCAGGCCCTCGCAACCTCTCCTTGTTCAACTGTAGCCATACTTTTGTCTCCAACCTTGAATGGTTTCTCTGTTCTATGTTGATCATGCCCGACCTTATACTTCACCTGTGACTTCTGTAGTGTTTCATGGACTTGTAGATGGATTTGTCTGATCTTCTCTATAAAATTTTCAACCCTCAAAGCATCTCTTGTAAGGTCTTCCTTTACTCCTCCTTGTTTCCCATATGCAATATCCAAAGGTGAAGGTGGAAAATATCCAAAACAAGTTTCAAATGGAGACTTTGTTGTAGAAGTGTGGACTGCTCTGTTATAAGAACGTTGTAGATATACCATATTTTCGTCCCAGGTCTTTGGATGCTTCTGGTTGTAACCCCTCAGAAGCTGCACCAAAGTCCTATTGACTACTTTTGTCTTACCATCTGTCTATGGATGGAATGTTGTAGATATCTTCAACTTTGTGTCCATGTTCTCCCACAATGTAGTCCAAAATGCACTAATAAATCTTGTATCCCTATATGAAATTATGCTCGGTATCCCAAAGTGTACCCAGACCTATCCAAAGAACAAGTTTGATGCTTCTTGTCCACTGGTGGTCTTTTTACATGGCATCAGAACACACATCTTGTTGAACATGTCAATTACCACGGACAGGTAGTCATGTCCCTTCCTAGTTGTCGATAAACCTCCCACAAAGTCCATGGAAGTGCTTTCCCAAGGACGAGTAGGTACAGGTAAGGGATGATACAAACCTTGTTTCCTGTTGCTAGGCTTGTTTGTACAACAAAGCATGCATCATGTTATGAAGCTAGATATTTGTTCTTGCATCTTGGGCTAATACACATACCTCTGCAAGTTAGCCACAATCTTCCCTACACCAAAGTGCCCTAAAACCTTGGAGGTGTGAGCCTCTCTAATCAGCTGCAACTGCTCATCTTTAGGAACACATAGCTTATCCAACCTGTAGAGTAACCCATCCTAGAGATGGTAGTCAACGATGTCGTCGCCATTATGCACATGACTTTGACTCTGCAACGGCTGATACACCTCCTTAAGTCCTCCTCTTTTGAATATGCCTCTTTGTATGCATCATGAGTGAATGGCTCCATGTGCATAAGAGTCCCCGAAGTTGTAATATTAGATGTGGGTGGCCTTGAAAGCATATTGGCCAACTTTTTGTGTTGCCCTTCTTATAATTGATCACCAAATGAAACTGTTGTAAAAACCTCATCCACTTGTAATGTCTGTTCTGTTGTAGCTTATTATAGGCCTACAGGTACTATAACAGCTAGTGATCTATGTGGATTATTGTCTCATTTCCCATGAGATAGTGCTTCCACTTCTTCACAGCTTGCACCATGGCATGAAATACTTCAGAATGGTAGAAAATGGGCGTTCCTCCTTGCATCAAGACAACTCCCATAGCATACCCACTCGCATCTGTCTCCACTTTAAAGGGTCATTGCACGTTTTTTAATGCCAGAACTGGTGCTTCACTGATCTTCTTCTTTAACTCATTGAAAGCCTTTTGCTGCCTTTTTCCCCACTGGAAACTCTTGCCACTTGTTGTTATGGCGTGGAGCAGCGCTGCTACCGCTAAAAACGAGGCTATGAATTTCCTCAAGTACTATGTTGCTCCAATGAAACTCCTAACCTCAGTAGCATTAGTAGGCACCGACCATTTCATTAAGGCCTCCATCTTGGAAGGATATATCTTCAATTCTCCTCCACCAATCACATATCCCGAATACACCAAGAACTACTGCGTAAACTCACACTTCTTGAGATTTGCTAACAGCTAGTGCTTCTTCAATGTTTCCAACACCTGCGTCAAATGTGAAATATGCTCCTCCCAGGTAGCACTATATACCAATATATCATCCAAATAGACAATAACAAATGAATCTATAAAAGGGTGCAATACATCATTCATTAATCTCATAAATGTAGTTGGTGCATTGCATAGGCCAAATGGCATAACTAACCACTCATACAAACCCTGTTTGGTTTTGAAGGCGGTCTTCCATGTATCTTCTTCTTTGACTCGAACTTGGTCATATCCACACTTCAAGTCTAGCTTGGTGAAATACTTTGTTTACTCCAACTGATCTAGCAAATCATCTATCCTGGGCAGGGGGTATCTGTTCTTGAGCGTGCTTTTATTAAATGCCCTGTAATCTATACACATCCGCCAAGCCCCATCCTTCTTTGGCACAATGATGATGGGTGACCCACATGATGATGTACTCGATCGAATGACACCCTGTTCCAACAGTTGTTGCAACTATTTATTCACCTCACTTGCTTCTATAATAGATTGCCTGTACAACCCAATATTTGGCAATGGGGAGTCTGGCAATAGCTAGATCTTGTGCTCCACTTCTCTCTTAGGGGGTATCCCTTTAGGCTCTTGCAACACGTCCTTGTATGCCTGTAACAAATCCTCTAACTATTGTTTTTGTTTCTTATTACATCCCTCTAGGGATGCCTTGCCTCTTATTGACTCCTCTACAGACTGATTTTACCTTAAAAACAATAATACATACTTCTTGTTGGAACTGATCAATTTCTTGGCTTGGTTGGCACTTACCAATGAAATATTCGACTTGCCTTTGTGCACGTTGATGATGAACGATTTTCCATCCTTGATGAGCCGGTATTGGTTAGCTCTCCTCATGAATATTGCATCACGCATGTACATGTATGGACTCCCAAACACATCTCCACATACATCAAGGGGAACCACATCTAGATCTACTTCATCAATAAAACCAACATTGATAACAAATCTAATTTTACACTGTTTTGTTACCTTCAGCTCTGCATCCTTATGTACCCATCCTAGTGGATATGGGTTTGGATGATCACGAACTTCCACCCCCAACTTCTTGACTAGATTTGTTGCAATGAGATTTGCATGCGATCCTGAGTCAAACAAAGTATCAATCTTCATCTTCTTGATGTGTATCTTTACATGGAAAAGATTGGTCATTTCTTTCTCTTCCTGTTGCTGAAGGCTACTTAGATTCAGCTCCTTCTGCACTGATGTACAAACAATCTTCTCATCCACGTCTGAGTTGCTTTCAACTTGGTTGCTCGATTCAGTGACCATGAGATTCTTCTTCTTATTATATTTCTTTTTGTTCTTCAGGTTTAGCTCTAGATGCAACTTCCAACACTTCTCCTCTGTATGGCCATCAATGTTGTAATGGCTTCTAGGATCTTTGCACCAATGTGTTGTGGCTGTAGTATTTTTATCTTTCCCCCCTTTTTTCTTCTTCTTCCCCTCCTTAGAAGCATCTTGTTGCTCCTTTTGCTTTGATCCACTTGATTGCGCTCTCTTCAGCCCTATGTTCTCGAGGTACCATGCCTATACACAAGCCTCGTCCATCGTTTTGGCCTTGAACATCATCACTTGCTCACGCAAATGGCGATACAAAACTCCCAAATATTTGAGGAGTACATCTGGGTTCTTTGGAGAGATACCCAACATCATAACCATCTTTCTGAATTTTGTGGTGTACTCCTACACACTGTGGCCCGACTTTTGCTTGAAGTAATGCCACCGGATCCATTGGTCTTCCACGTACCCAATGGGATAAAATTGTGACTTAATGAGGGTTTTGAAATCCTCCCACTTAGTCATTGGAGGTTATCCCTCCAACCTCAAGGTTTTCATGTGGCTCTCCCACCAAGTCAGTGCATGGCCCTCCAATTTCAGCTGCACGAATGAGATCTTTTGCCCTTCCTTGGTCTGATGGACACTAAAATGAACTTCTAGATGTTGCAACCAGTGGTTCAACTTTAGAGCGTTGATCTCGTCATGGTATGGCTTGATATCGACTTTTGCTTCTACTTTAAACAATGATTGGTTCATGGCACTCGAACTGGGTTGATCTTTTTCGGGTTCTTTCTTCAATTGGTTATTCGCGTCTTCTCTATCTCTCGATCCCCCTTCTAATTTGTCCTTTGCATTCGAATCCCCTTCTTCTCCAAATATACCCATCTTATTGCTTAGGGCCGCCACTAGGGGGTTTACATTGCGGTTTATGTCTGTGACTTGTTCTTCGAGCCGCGAAAACCTCACCTCTGCATGATTACGAGGTTCGTTTACAAATTTGTCGCCCATGATTAGGGTTTTATGATTTTCAGCCTCACCAATCTAGATCCCTTCAATCTCCACAAAATACTCAATGAAACCCGCCTTGATACCAAATGATCCATAAATTATAGTGGATGTTCCACTAGACAGCTCGTCGTAACATATTTGATAATATTATATTTTAAATATGAGATTCTACACTATTACAGTGTTATTTAATTTCTAGATCTATAAAATTAACTATAACTAGTGCATGCATGTAAAAGTAAATCAAGCAAAAAAGTAGAGAACAACAAAATAAGCTCACACACACATAATACACAAGATATGCTCTTTGGGAAACCCTTTCGGGAGAAAACCCAACTGGAAGGTGAGGTTGCTTCTCTCTCTTTCTCTGTTTGGAAATATGGTTGAATATACAAAGAAGTAATGTTTGCATAGATCCTCTCTGTGTTCTCTATCTCCTACCTCTCCTAGCTATCTTTGCTCAACTACGGAACAAAATTCTCTCGAAAGAATGGAATGCCCCTTCCTCCTAGTGGTTCGGTTATAAAACAGCGTGATAGCCTACTAGTGGTTAAGTTTGACTACATCAACTCTTAACTAGAGTTACAAAATATACTCTTCTAGAGTCTTTTATATCACAAACACGTGGCTAGCTCCTTTTCCATGAATAACGGGGGCTGACGCGACATCCTCCTGAGCTATAGGTGTGAAAACTGGAATGTTAACTTCTGAGTGGCATAACTTTTGCATATGGACTTCGATTGACACGATTCTTGCACCTTTGGAAAGCTCTTTGTGTGTTGAATAACATGAAAATGTGTTGTGCTTTGGAGGCAAATTTGACCACCAAAAAATGTCATTTGATGCCTCAAAATGCTCCTAGAAGGTTTCGGACTCCATTTTGCCAAACCAGGTCCCGCTAGTAAAAAAAATCTTGTGAGTTGATTCCTTCACTTTTTCCACTCCAAATGCATCAAGATGGATGGCAAACAATATAATGATCCAATTTGGATCAGAGATCAGTAGCTACAATGAGTTTTACTTGCAGATACCGAGTTGCATGTATGATTTCCTTGCTAGTTTTGGCATGCATGGCACATGCATGTGGTTTTTTTGTTATGAATTGACATAGGCATGGAGGATTGCCTGGATTGACAGTGGTTTTACCTAGCCTTTCCATTTCCTGGATACCCATGGTGTTGTCGGTTTTACCTTTGTTTTCTAGTCGGTGTTCATATTCCTTATGGTTGTGGGTCAACTTATTAGTTCCTAGAGCCGTGGTTGGAGAAACGCTTTGGAAGCCTTGTAACAGCTTGGGTTGAGTTACTATTCATGGAACCTTTGGTTGGATAAATGCTCTGGAGCCCTTGGTGGGTTGAGTTACTAGTCATAGAAACCTTGGTTGGACAAACAACGCAGAGACCAACCACAGTTGTGGGTTGAGTTACTAGTCATGGAAGCCAAGTTGGAACAAATGCTCTGGAGCCCTGGACAGGTTGGATAGAGCCTGATCTGGTGATGGTTAGTGATGTCTGAACGTGAGGTGGAATCACTAGTTGACGATTGAGGTGGTTTGACCTCTAGAATCCGTTGGTTTGGTTTCAATTGGTTATTCCATGGGATCCCACATTCATGCATGGAATATGGCGCGAGGGTGATTGGCTGAAAGAGAGAATTGGGTTAGCCCAATCTATGGTCGGGTGGTATGTGGAAGTCCTTGACTTGGTTGGATTTGCATATGTTAATAAGAGATCCTTTCCTCTTATGTTTTATGTGTAAATGTACTTGTTAATATGTGGTTTTGATGGTTGTTCTATTGTTGTTATTTATCTGGTTATAAGTTGGTTGTAAGTATGATTTTATGAAAATATTGAGCTACGAATCTCATGACGTTTTGGTTAGTAGATGAAATGTTAATGAATGAATCACCTAATAGATGATAATGCCACTAATGTGAGAGGGCACCAGACCCTCTTGACAATTTTCAAATAAGTATGAGATCCCTATGTTCAGATGTGTTTTTATGACCTGTACATTACATGTTCATGATGTGTTTGATGAAATGCCTGTCATGGTTAGGATGAGTCAGGTCAAGTCCTTGTTCAAGTTTTGCATTAGAGGCATTGTCTTCTTGTTATTTACCATTTATGAGAATTTCATCAAGTCTTGGGCAGAGGCTTGAGTCATAGGCCTGAAATAGTGGCTCGGATTTTGGGGCGTTGGCATAGAACTGTTTGAAAAAAACTGCAATCACATGGAGGCCTTGCTGTGGGAGCGACTAGAGGGGTACAATGGCTTGGAGGGCTTGTAATGGGAGTGACTAGGGGTCTAGTTTAGTCAAAGAGCAAGTTAACTCAGGGGTTGGGCACCTCGAGTGGTTGGTTAACTCTTGGGTGTCCTATAACTCTTGAGGAAGGTCATTTTGGTTTTGTTTTTCCGATTCCACATCCTTAACTGTACTTGGGGAGTTGGATCATATCATAGTAACTCGTCGTCACATATTCACCCCGGTGGACTAGTAAGCTTGGGTAAGTGTGGGAGGAGGGTGTTACAACTTTTCACTGTCCAAATGCTAATGGAAAATGTATCTAATCCTATTTAGCAGTGAAGATGAAAATCGACTTTGTATATTTTTTGAATATGTTTGTGCATGGTGCGTAGTAGATAGAATGAGACACTGTTTTACCCACCTTCTTTTTGATATGTTTTGTTTGTGCTTAAAGGGCAATAAATTCTTTCTAATATGTTTTGTTTGTATTTAAAAACCGACAAATCCAATCGAAATGAGGCCATTTTTAATTTAAAAAAAAAAAAAAAAAAAAAAAAAAAAATAAAAAATAAAAAAATAAAATAAAATAAAATAAAATAAAAAAAAAAATCTTCACAATAAACAATTTCCTAAATTAATAAAAAAATTATAAACTAAAAATCATTTTATTTAATTATAATAAATTAAAAATTAAGAACTCTACATTTAAATTTGTTTGACTAAAACTTTATGAAAAGTTACATAAAACTAAACTTGAAATCTCGTGTAAATCCATAAAAAAGCACATTCAAGCACTAATAAAAAAATTAATGCAAAATAAGCCTTTCCATTTATAATGTTTAAGCTAAATCAAAAGTATTTTAATAATTTGAGAAAGATATATTGTTGTATATTTAAGTTTAATATTTAGAAGTAAAATTGTTTTTTTTGGCTTAAAATGTTTAAGTTAAACTAAAATTATTTTAAAATTATAAATACCAATAATTTGAGAGGGATGTTTTTATGGGTTTAGTTTAAGTTATAGATAAAAGGAAAAAAAATATTAGCAAATTAAATTTAAAAAAAAAAAAAAAAAAAAAAAAATTTGTGATTTTTTGTTTTTTTTTTTTTTAAATGTATAAATGAATTTAGTATTTCTGGGCCATTTGAATTCTGCAAATTAAACAACTTAAACTCAAATTTTAAAAAATCTCCCTAAAATTTTATCTCTGTTAAATTTTGATTAAAATTAACCAAGAAAATATCTTTTTTGATGTATTTATGGGTTTAGTTTAATTTATAGATAAAAGAAAAAAATTATTAGCAAATTAATTAAAAAAAATGTGATCTTTTGTTTTTGTTTTTGTTTTTTTTTTTGTTTTTGTTTTTTTTGTTTTTGTTTTTTTTTTAATGTATAAATGGATTTAGCACCTCTGGGCCATTTGAATTCTGCAAATTAAACAACTTAAACTCAAATTTTAAAAAATCTTCGTAAAATTTTATCTGTGTTAAATTTTGATTAAAATTAACCAGAAAAATATCCTTTTTTTTTTAAAGTAAAACTATTCTATTAATATGAAACAAAATATAAGTACAGCGAGGCACGGGCCTCAGTAGTGCTGAGCATCGTTCATAAAAGAATATGACTGTTTAAACTTGATTGCCCCAACAATGGGGAAACTAGTCCATGAAAGCAAAAAAACCCACACAGGGGTTATCAGTTTTGATCAACAACATATCAAACATTGCATAAAAATAACTAGGAAAGTTTGGACAGAACAAAAACATAACCGAAATTGTCCAGTCATCGGAAAAAAACATCCACCTGGCAAAAGGGCGACACTTGGCTGTCAAGTGTCGATTATAGAGATTGTCTGGGGCAGGTTCTTCCTCGATCAGACACGCGTATTGGTGCCAATCCTCTTCCTCTGTTGACGTGCCGCTTCCCCGAGCTGGATGAGCCCGCGGAGCGGCTCGCAGCTGCATGCAATCCTGACGTGTCTCCCGGTCTACTGCCTGAAGCCTGCGTGTCGCCAATTCTGCCTTCAGCAGCCTACTGACTGCCAACCATCTTTTTGCCATGCAAGGTGGTAACATCTTTGTCGAGCTGTTATTTGCCTGGGTTACGATTGCTTTTGTTTCTCTATGTGGCCCTTTGCTTCTCACCATTGTTCTCTGGCGGGGCAACCGGTGGGTCCATTTCCTCAGAGAAAGTGATGGTGACAGTGGCTGTGATAATGGGTCGATGCAGGGTGCTGTGGAATCAGAATTGCGTTGTGAGGGGAGCTGGGTGAGGGGGAAGGGGAAAATTTGGTGTATGGATAGCGACATCCCTCCTTCCTGCACCTTGGAGTTGAGCTTACCCCTTGCCGCTGTGGGTATCAAGATACCGGCCAGAGAAGGAGCCATAAGGATTTGGGATGTCAGTAGAAGAGGAGGGGGAGACTGAGCCTGGGCTGGGTGTTGCAGGAGGCCGGATGCCCCCGCCACGAGTGCCCCCTCTCCTGCTCCGCATGCGGTGGCGGATGCAAGCCATGGCGAGATGCAAAGCAAAGCTATCAGTAGGGAGATCGGTGGAATGACTGAGCAGAGAGTGAGCGAAGCAAGTCTGAGCGGGAGCTAAATTACAGAGCCTGGTGTGGGAGAAGTGAAACCCGTTGCCAAGGTCTATGTAGCTGAGCAGCTAGCATCAACTTCCCATTACTGTGCGTGAGTAAGGCTCCGCGACTTGAGGAGGAAAAATGTAGTGGAGCAGGGGAGGAGGAACAACTCTATGGTCTGTGGAGGCCATGGCTATGAGCAGTATGGTGAGGTCTCGGCCAGAGCACCCATTTAGTTGCACCTGCAATGTCATGCCCCCAAGCCTACAGTAGTCTTCCAACCATGCTAGGTGAGGTGCGGCACCACCGAACACTTTCTTTTCACCAATACTTACACGAACTACACCTAACCACTTATTCTTACTTAGTTTGTGTTTCTCAACCAAGTATTATTTCTTTATCCTTTATACCAATGAACACCCATACACATTCATTAACATCATCAATTATACATGAAGAACACAATTACACAGTATAAAGGGAGGGGCAACTCCCTGAACAATGAGTCTGCCCAACAATATATTATACAGTCTTTTACAAGTTACAAGCTTTACAAGTATACTTGGAAACCCCAAGTTTCATACTTAGCCAAATTTACAATCTTCGGCAAAACTCAGTTACCTAGCTCGTCGACACCTCGGCACGATCGCCGCACAACTCACCAACCCTTCGTTCACCTTGTCGCACGATCGTGTTGTTTGCCCAACTTGGGCGTGCCTCCAAGTCGCCACACACGGGCGCCTCCACTCGAGACACACCTCTGTCCACAATATCAACACTTCACCAAGTCACCGTGCACACTTGCACGACGAGCAGGCGCTCACCCGAGTCACCCAAGAACCCGTGCCAAGTCATCGCACAAACCGGGCGCTCTCCAACGTTTCACTGTCAGGTGCTCCTACACATCACCCGAGCGCCACACACACCGTGCACGCCTTTCTCCAACCGGCGGGCGACCCTGCCCACGCCCTTCACCCAAAACCAAGACAAGCGGTTCACCTTCGTGCGACCTTTCCCAAGAACAAGTGCATCACCCAAATCTGTGCCTTTCTCCTTAGCTGTGTCCACACTCTTGCTTTGTGCCTTCTTCACATGTTTGAGCGATGAGCGAATGTGTTGGATCGATGAGCGATGAATGATTGATGGTGGAAATGCCTCCAACGCACCTCCAATATATACGCAAGGCAGGGTGAGGTCGTAGCTACCCAGCCGACCTGCCCACGCCTTAACACGCGATCACAAATGCTCTAATCTTCAAGTCGACCTCTCATCAAATGTTGGTCAGCCCATGGGTTGAGCCACCCTCTCCCCACACCATATAAACAACTCGCCCTCCTCTTCCTTGTGTGCATTATAACACATTGCACATGAAGTCGTGAGCTCGCACATCGTTCAACCTGCTGCTCGTTCGACCTACCAACCGCAGTCGCACTCCACCCGGTCGCGGTCGTTCATCGGCGAAACTACAGGTCCTTACAAGGATTGTTTCGAATTCGAGGCAGAGGTCTCTTCTGGTCCGTAAACAATAAATGATATACCTGAATCTAAATATTTGCGCTTCAACATACATTAAATGAGTTTAAGGTAAGTGTTAAATGTGGTAGGTGTTAAAATGTTAAATGTGTAGGTGTTAAATATGTAGATTTTTAATGCTAAATGTGTAAGAGTTAAAATATGTAAAAGTATACATATACATTAAAAGAAATTAATAATTAATAATTAAAATAAAATAGTAAATTTACGATAGGTTTTTGAGTTTCAGGTTTTTTCAACCTATTGGATTTTTTCCATGGTATTATTCTCTAATGGTTAAATTTAATAAATTAAAATTAAAAATTAATAATTAATTAATTAGAATAAAATTGAGATAAAAGAAGTATTTACATATGGGGAGGTTTTTGGGCTCCAGTTTTCACAAACTCATGATATTGTTTTCTAATGGGTATATTTAAATATTAATAATAATTTAATAATTGAAATAAAATAGTAAATTTACAGAGGGAGGTTTTTGGGCTCTATGTTTAATCAACCCATAGTTTTGCATATGGTATTCTTCTCTAATATAGCATATTTAATGGTATTCTTCGCTATTATGATACATTCATTGTAATAAAACCTTTTAACTAGATCAAAATAAATCCTAATTTCCACAACAAATATCATAACCCTGAGCAATTTTCATATCCAATTTGGAAAAGAAAACCACTCAATATAGACACACTACAAGAAGACTTTATAGCTTTGTGAATGCATGTCTTCCAAGTAAAACTTGGGAAAAATAGCATTGCTTACTTTTTTACATACCCTTCAAGGATTATATTTTTGTGGATGCATGTCTTCCATGTCAAACTTGGGAAAAATAACCTTGCTCACTTTGTTTCATAGCCTTCAAGGATTAGATTTTTTCAGGACATTTTGTATGTTATTCATTTTATTTTGTATGTTTGAAGTGTATGTGAAGATAAATGTGAGCACAAAAAAAAAAATATATAATATAATAATAATAAATAATCCGGTAATGTATCTAATTGTTTATATTTTTTCATCTGCATTAAAGTTTATTGGAGTTGCTAAGTTTAGACTATATCAATCATTAATTTTAACTTCCGCATCAAAATTCACTTCTCTCAAATATTCAGAACAACTTAGTTTACATATAATTGTTATTGAGTTTTATTTATGACATCGAACAATAACATTAAAAATAAAAGTAAACTAATGACAATTAATATCCATGAGCCTTGCAAAGATAGTAGTATATATTTTTATTGAGTTTTACAGTATAGCAAAGAAGTTTATTAGGTTTTACGGTTGTTGGGACTCATAAATGTCATATTTTCATCCACCTTTTTCTTCACTATTCCTTACATTTCATCATTCCATTAACCTTTCATCATATCATTTTCATACATACATTTGGATTTCACCTTCTTATTTTCCATTTTATTCATTTTTGTATTATAAGTGAATTTATGACTAAATATTAGAAAATATACATATTTTTATATATATCTCAAGAATATGTGAGTTTTGTGATGTGTAGGAAATATGTGGAGAATTAATTCCAAGAGACTTATCCATATCTCCTCCACCATATTAAGGAGATAATTATGCAAGCCTATTCCTAAGGAGAAAAGCATGGAGGATTTGGTTGGCATATCTTGTCCAATTCCTAAGGAGAAAAGCATGGAGGATTTGGTTGGCATATCTTATCCAAGAAAGATTTATGGAGGATTCAATGGAGGATTCAAAGGGATCATATTTTGTAATAATGGGAAAGTAGTTAAAAATGCTTGAGAGATTTGTGGGATCATATTTTGTAATAATGGGAAAGTTGTTGGAAATGCTTGAGAGATTTGTGGGATCATATCTTGTAATAATGGGAAATTAGTTGAGAGTGCTTGAGAGAATATTGGATATGTAATTATGAGATGGTTATCTTCCTCATGTATATAAGGGAGTGCTTTTTCTTCATTTTGATAAGGAATAATGGAAAGAGTTCTTAGTTTTTCATCTTTTATTATGCTTTCATGATTTGTCATTTGATACTTGTAATGTAATTGAGATAGCTTTACTGTTGTGAGCTCACATATGTTGTTTGTCATTCAACTTCTTCATATGTTGCATTCCTTTTCCTTTATGCAATTTCATGCTTTCGTAGTTAGTGTTTCAATGCCTTCTTAGGTTAATTTAATTCCAGTAATTTAGATTAAATTAGTTTCACTTCAGTCCTGCATATATAGTGCATGTGTCTTGTAAGTCTACAGACCTCGGATTGACAAATTAAATAGTTGGGCAAGTACTACAACAGAATTAAACAAACACATTTTCACCCAACAACGGTCTAACAACAAAGCTTTAAGTGATGTCTTACTATCAGCTTTATATTATATTTTCTTAACTATCAAGTTTATCTTATATATTAATATATATAGTATATAATATCAACCAACTTAGATCAAAGGGAAGCTTGGCTATCAAAGAGATTTTGACCTCTCGGGTATAGTAGATCTGGAGTATAAGATGTATCTAGGCTAGCTTAATCTCCTCTTTAAATAGCTACAATCCACATTGATACCATGGGTCATTTTTATTTATTATTTATTTATTTTTATAAGGTTATTTTTATTGTATTTTTTGTTTTTTCATTTCTTTTTATTTTGACAAGTTAAATTGAATTCATTATTTTTTTATAATTTAATTTAATTTATGTTTATTAATTTAATTTTATTTTTTATGTAATTTGACTTAATCAAAATGTTAAGCATTACATTAAAACATCGCTACCATACTGGGTTGGATAGTGCCTCTCAGCGCAATCAAACCAATTTAGATTCATCTTAACTTTATATCTATTAAGCGCCGAGAGAGATCAAATCGCTAGGGGGTTTGCACCACGAGAGATTTGATCCCTCTCAACACTTAATAGATCTAATGTTAGAATGAATTTTTACATACTTTACATGCTAATAGTTGAATACCACATTTTCTACTTCATAATTTTTTAAGATAAACATGTAATACTTTTAAAAATTTAAAAATTTTAAATGTAAATTTTATGCAAAGGTGAGTATTTCCTTTTCTGAATTTTTAACTTTAAGTAAATTGATTTGAGGTTGACAAAGTTTTTAATAATTCTAATTTTGTCAAAGTGACTTGTTTAAATTATTTGGTTAGTATTACCTCTCATCTAGGAGCTTTTAGATGTGATAATTTATGAAGGAACGAGTGGCTTCTTTGGTATAAATGAATCAAATACACTT